>CM047426.1:42958531-43256305 GCA_026168455.1 Theocolax elegans | reverse complement strand
TTGACAATGTTTGCTCGATACTGCTAATCTTAGATCAAATATGGTATTAATATTACTAAAATCACTAGTAACTGCAATATTAAAAAATCTGGGGAGTTACTCATATACTTTATAAACAAGAATACTTTATAAAATATAACTAGTTTTTATGGTAATTAGTATTTTATATAATAGCACACAAAAATTATTGATATTTATAGAACAATCGTCTTAATATTTATAATTATTTAGAATATTAGTAACTTAAATTGTTAAAGTTTCTCAGAAATTCATGTTGATGTTGAATTTATCACTGGGTGATTTTTCAATATCATGTGATTGATTTTATCGATCTTCCCGAGTCAAAGGTATAGGTGAGAAAGAAAAAATTAACACATTAACACTCCGGAGCGGCCGTTTTTTTCAGTAGCTGGCATTTTTTTAGCAGTGGGAACTTTTTTTAGCTTCACTGCTATATATATATATATATATATATATATATATATATATATATATATATGGGTGGTTCTCTGTGACATCGAAGATGAAAAAAATAAATATTGCTATAACTGTGGGAATATGTTTTAGAGGTATCCAGTAGTTCTCCTGAATTTTTTCAGATTTTTTCTGGGCTATTATTTTAAGTTACAGAGAGTCAAACTTGACATTTTAGCACTTTTTTGCATTATATGCCCATTTTCATGAATTTTTAGCTCCCACGGGATGCATTTTTCACTAAAAACATAACTATGACTTTTTTTGTAAAATTTTCCGAACTTTTCATTAAAAATACTTTTAAAGACATAAATGTATGCTGTCACACTCTTGTAAGCCATTTAAACCTTAAATAGTGAAAATCAGCAATTCTGCTCCGGACTCTGGTAACCTAATACTGTCTAAAAGATGTCTTTTTATAGTCAGAAACTGCCTAAAAATTTCCAGAGTGGGTCTAAATCATTAAGATCACTTATGGTCAAAATATCCGGGAAAAGTGCCCGAAATATTAATAGAAATGTATATTTGTTGCCTTATAACGATGAATCTATTACCATGATCATTGCAAAAAAATTTATGCACTTACCTTGGAATGGTAGAAAAGTATCTCCACTTGTTTCAGTATCCATCTTATCCCCTGTAAGCTGCTAAAAATACAAATATTATTATACAAATGTAAAAAATTAATTTTTAAACATTTATAATGCTGAATTTTTAGTTTTACATCCCTTACAAGAATTATAATACTAATCTGAAGGATTACTATAAATATATAAACATCATTATTACAATAACTGAATATACGTATTTAATACAAAAGATATATAAATAAATCGGATATATAATTATAATGAATAATATGATAACGTGACAGTGACAAGTTTGTGAAATCTAAACAATGTATTGCTGAATAATAATAATAATAATGTTGATTCTTTTATAGTAATCCTTCAGATTAGTATTATAATTCTTGTAAGGGATATAAAACTAAAAATCCTGCATTATAAATGTTTACAAAATAATTTTTTATAATTTTATAATAATATTTGTATTTTTAGCAGCTTACAGGGGATTTGATGGATACTGAAACAAGTGGAGATACTTTTCTACCATTCCAAGGTAAGTGCATAAATTTTTTTGCAATGATCATGCTACTAGATTCATCGTTATAAGGCAACAAATATACATTTCTATTAATATTTCGGGCACTTTTCCCGGATATTTTGACCATAAGTGATCTTAATGATTTAGACCCACTCTGGAAATTTTTAGGCAGTTTCTGACTATAAAAAGACATCTTTTAGACAGTATTAGGTTACCAGAGTCCGGAGCAGAATTGCTGATTTTCACTATTTAAGGTTTAAATGGCTTACAAGAGTGTGACAGCATACATTTATGTCTTTAAAAGTATTTTTAATGAAAAGTTCGGAAAATTTTACAAAAAAAGTCATAGTTATGTTTTTAGTGAAAAATGCATCCCGTGGGAGCTAAAAATTCATGAAAATGGGCATATAATGCAAAAAAGTGCTAAAATGTCAACTTTGACTCTCTGTAACTTAAAATAATGACCCAGAAAAAATCTGAAAAAATTCAGGAGAGCTACTGGATACCTCTAAAACATATTCCCACAGTTATAGCAATATTTATTTTTTTCATCTTCGATGTCACAGAGAACCACCCATATATATGGGCTATTTCACGTCAAGTGGTCAGATGAAAATTTTAAAATGCACCAAATTTCGTATATAGGCTAAAAATGTTTTTCAAAATACAGAAAAAAACTTGTAGATGTTCATATTAATTTGCCTAAAAGTTACATTAAGCTCAAAAAATGAGATTTTTTCAATTTTTGATTTTATTATCTCATTTATCTCAAAATATATAGATTTTTTTAAAAAAACATTATATACAACTTTTATTAAAAATAATCTCCAGAACTTATCTATCCAGGTTCCGATTTGTAATTTTTAAATCTCTAAGAGATAGGACACCCAGAAATATTGATTATCGAAAAAAGGCGACTACGCCATAATTGATTTTGATCTAACACCGCTCAAAAAATCACATTTTTCAAGAGCTTTCGATTGACGGTCGTTAGATTATTGGCCAAGGCCACTGGTGATAGTTATGCTTTAAAATACACGAAAATTGGCGATTTGATGAGGTTTCTGAGGCATAACTTTTACCAGTGGCCTAGGCCAATAATCAAACGACCGCCATTCGAAAGCTCTTGAAAAATGTGATCTTTTGAGCGGTGTTAGATCAAAATCAATTATGGCGAGGTCGCCTTTTTTTGATAATCAATATTTCCGGGTGTCCTATCTCTCTGAGACTTTAAAATTAAGAATCGTAACCTAGATAGATAAGTTCTAAAGATTATTTTGAACAAAAGTTGTATGTAATATTTTTTCAAAAAAATTAATAGTTTTTTTAGATAAATGGCCTATTATTAACAAAAATTGAAAATATTTTTTTTTGAGGTTAATGTAACTTTTAGGCAAATTAATTTGGATACCTAAAATTTTGTTTCTGTACTTTGGAAAATATTTCTAGCCTGTACCCAAAATTTGGTGCAAATTAAAATTTTCACCATACCACTTGACGTGAAATAGCCCATATATATATATATATATATATATATATATATATGGGGTTTACCACGTGAAGTGATCCAGTTAAAAAATAAAAATTTTTTTTCTGGTGGAATCTTTCAGAAATGGGTTAGAAACGATGTAGCTAAATTTTTAGAGGGCTATTTTAATTCTGTTTAATGCTGCTAGCAATCAAAAAATTGAAATTTTCTTAAAATTTTATTTTTTAACCATATTTATTGCTTTATAACTCAAATCTTATTAATTTTTTGTTATACATGTTGAATACAAAAAAGTTTGCAAATTTTCTGTAGAATCTGTTAAAAAACTTTAATTGCCCCAATTATATATATAGGTACTTGCTAGACGTAAAATAAACCTTAAAATGCAAAAAAATAGGTTTCGCCACAATTTTTTTTCCCAAACCAAAAATATATTTAAACATTGAAAAACTACCTTTAATTTGGTTTGTAGCTGGAGAATGGCAGGCAATTCTGGTCCAAGATATGGACATTTTTGTAAAATTTTTGCAAAAACTCATAAAATCCATTATTTGGCACATAAACCATTACTTGCAAGTAAGCTATATGCTACTGCACTGACTCAAAAACAATACTACAAATTTAGAAAAGGGTCCATATCTTGGACCAGAATTGTGTGCTATTCTCCAGCTACAAACCAAATGAAAGGTACTTCTTTAGCGTTTAAATATATTGTTGGTTTGGGAAAAAAAATTGTGGCGAAACCCATTTTATTGCATTTTAAGGTTTATTTTACGTCTAAGATGTACCTATATATATAATTGGGGCAATTAAAGTTTTTTAACAGATACTACAGAAAATTTCCAAACTTTTTTGTATTCAACATGTATAACAAAAAAACAATAGGATTTGAGTTATAAAGCAATAAATATGGTTAAAAAATAAAATTTTAAGAAAATTTCAATTATTTGGTTGCTTGCAGCATTAAACGTAATTACAATAGCCCTCTAAAAATTTAGCTACATCTTTTTTAACCCATATCTGAAAGATTCCACCAGAAAAAAAATTTTATTTTTTGACTGGTTCACTTCACATGGAATACCCCATATATATATATATATATATATATATATATATATATATATATATATATATATATATATTTATTGATTTAAAATCATTTTATGTGGTCTAATATTTAAAAAAAAATTTTTTCAATTTTTTATTCTGGATCAAAAAAATTTATTTTGTGTCGAAATTTTAAAATTTAATCAATCACATGTAGCTCTTCCGGAAGTTAATAAAATTTAAAATTTCTGAAAATTCTAAAAAATAGACGTAATTACCTAAAAGTTTGTATCAGACCATTTTTTGGTATTTGCTTCCAGCACAAAAATTTATAAAATCCCTTTTCCCACATCATGCACAAAGTAGCGTACTATATAACGTGCACTTATTAGCGAAGGTGTACGAAAAATAGTATGTAATTAAGCGACAGAAAACTTTAGTCTGCAATTTAGTTTTTAATGTACTTTAAAAAAGATCTACATCTGTAGATAAAGACAATCAGTGTTTCGCAAAATCAATAACTCAAAAAAAATAAAGCATAATCAAAAACTCGTAAAATGCGACATCTATTTAAATAAGAAATATTTAATAATACTCTTCTTTATCGACTGCAATTTCCACGGGCTTCCCCCACTTCCTATTTGAAAAAAAAGTAAACTTATTTCTGATTGGTGGGCCAAAATTAAGTTTCTCGCGTCTTATTGGCGGGCCATTTGACGCGTGGGCCATTTGACACGGATCCGAAAATTCAAATTTTAACAGTGGCAATATAAAATACGAATTACATTTGAAAAGTTTTTCGAAAAGTATTAATTTAGTAGCATTTAATTTAAATATTATTTAAATCAAAATTTAAAAATTGTATGGATATATAAGTGAGTAGATCACATATATTTATATAAAACAATATTTTAAATAAACAAGTATGTATTTATTAGAAACAAAAGGATATTTAAGGAATGCCTTTGTTTATAATAATTAAAATAAATATATGGGCTCTGTAACTAAAGGGAAAAATAAATTGGATATAATTATGGATTAAAACGTAAATTTTGAAAGAGGGTGCAAATTATGAATTACGGGAGAAATGGAAGAAACAGGTTTTTATTTATATGCCACTAAAATTATATAAATAGTTCTATAAAATTAATAAAAATTATTAAAAAAATTATTTATTTAAGAAGAAAGTTTTATTACTCTAAAAGTACAAAATATTAATGCCATAGAACTTTTGGCGATGATCCTTCGTCATTAAATAAATTAATTTTAGGAGGTGAAGTTCTATTTAGATCCGTTTAAAATATTCCAAAATTTTCATAAGTAGTTACTAAATACTACAATTTAGTAAGTATATGCACTTTACTATTTTTGGTAAGTTAATTTTTCATTAACATTTATAATTATTAAAATATAAATTTTAGCTTTATAGGAATTCATATAGTTTAAAATTTACAGTTAACATTTAATGTCTGTATTTTTTTTATTACTATTATTCTGATTTCATTATAAATGTAAATTTATAAATTTTGGTAAAAACTTTTATTCATAAATTATAATCGTATTTAAAAAAAAATTAAATTTTTGGTATAAAACCCAATGCATTATAACAGTACCTCCAAGGTGTTGTGTGAATCGGTTTAATTTCTAAGGTGTTCATGGTAGTGAAAAAGTAATATAATTTAAAACATTATTTAAAATAAATTTATTACGAAAAACCTTTTTCGAAATTAAAAATAGGGGGATGGCGTGCAAAGCCCCCCTAGTATATATGGGTGGTTCTCTGTGACATCGAAGATGAAAAAAATAAATATTGCTATAACTGTGGGAATATGTTTTAGAGGTATCCAGTAGTTCTCCTGAATTTTTTCAGATTTTTTCTGGGCCATTATTTTAAGTTACAGAGAGTCAAAGTTGACATTTTAGCACTTTTTTGCATTATATGCCCATTTTCATGAATTTTTAGCTCCCAGGGGATGCATTTTTCACTAAAAACATAAGTATGACTTTTTTTGTAAAATTTTCCGAACTTTTCATTAAAAATACCTCTAAAGACATAAATGTATGCTGTCACACTCTTGTAAGCCATTTAAACCTTAAATAGTGAAAATCAGCAATTCTGCTCCGGACTTTGGTAACCTAATACTGTCTAAAAGATGTCTTTTCATAGTCAGTAACTGCCTAAAAATTTCCAGAGTGTGTCTAAATCATTAAGATCACTTATGGTCAAAATATCCGGGAAAAGTGCCCGAAATATTAATAGAAATGTATATTTGTTGCCTTATAACGATGAATCTATTAGCATGATCATGGCAAAAAAATTTGTGCACTTACCTTGGAGTGGTAGAAAAGTATCTTGACTTGTTTCAGTATCCATCTAATCCCCTGTATGCTGCTAAAAATACAAATATTATTATACAAATGTAAAAAATTAATTTTTAAACATTTATATTGCTGAATTTTTAGTTTTACATCCCTTACAAGAATTATAATACTAATCTGAAGGATTACTATAAATATACAAACATCATTATTACAATAAATGAATATACGTATTTAATACAGAAGATATATAAATAAATCGGATATATAATTATAATGAATAATATGATAACGTGACAGTGACAAGGTTGTGAAATCTAAACAATGTATTGCTGAATAATAATAATAATGTTGATACTTTTATAGTAATCCTTCAGATTAGTATTATAATTCTTGTAAGGGATGTAAAATTAAAAATCCAGCATTATAAATGTTTAAAAAATAAGTTTTTATAATTTTATAATAATATTTGTATTTTTAGCAGCTTACAGGGGATTTGATGGATACTGAAACAAGTGGAGATACTTTTCTACCATTCCAAGGTAAGTGCATAAATTTTTTTGCAATGATCATGCTACTAGATTCATCGTTATAAGGCAACAAATATACATTTCTATTAATATTTCGGGCACTTTTCCCGGATATTTTGACCATAAGTGATCTTAATGATTTAGACCCACTCTGGAAATTTTTAGGCAGTTTCTGACTATAAAAAGACATCTTTTAGACAGTATAGGTTACCAGAGTCCGGAGCAGAATTGCTGATTTTCACTATTTAAGGTTTAAATGGCTTACAAGAGTGTGACAGCATACATTTATGTCTTTAAAAGTATTTTTAATGAAAAGTTCGGAAAATTTTACAAAAAAAGTCATATTTATGTTTTTAGTGAAAAATGCATCTCCTGGGAGCTAAAAATTCATGAAAATGGGCATATAATGAAAAAAGTGCTAAAATGTCAACTTTGATTCTCTGTAACTTAAAATAATGGCCCAGAAAAAATCTGAAAAAATTCAGGAGAACTACTGGATACCTCTAAAACATATTCCCACAGTTATAGCAATATTTATTTTTTTCATCTTTGATGTCACAGAGAACCACCCATATATATATATATCTGTAATATATAAACTAGCAACAGATACCTCGCTCGCTAACGCTCACTCGGTTGTATTTTGATCGTGCTTATTTTAGATGAGTATATGTAAAATAGTTACACAGCCTTTTTTCTTTAAAGTTAAATGTGACATTTTTATGTTCATTTTTTAAATGAAAAACATTACATTTTTTAAATAATTAGTAAACCAATTGGGTTTATCAAGGCAGAATTGCATTTTTATAGATACACCAAATTCGCTGTGTAAAGTTGAAGTTTATATGCATATAAATTTAAATTTTCTTGGATTAAAGCCCTTCGGCAACTTTTATCCTGCAAGGAGTTTTTTGTATTTGCACCTGTTTTAAGCCTATTTTTGATAATATTTTAATATTTTACTTAATGAATGTGTTAAAAATCATCAAAAAAGAATATTTTTTATAATATATTTTATAAACATGCCATTTCACATAATATTTTATAAAAATTACAAAAATATTTTTATAACCGTACTCTACCCTTAACACCAACAATGATAATTTGCGCATTGCGAAGAGGATTATGGTATAATTAATGTGGTGACTGAGATGTCGTTTTTGTAAAAAAAAATTGAGAAGTAAACAAAATATGATAGTTAACTACCAAAGTTTTAAAATTAATCAAAATTTCTTTAAAATTACATGTAACTACTACTGTACAGACGATTGAAAAGAGTGTGAGAACTCGATATATTTTGTGTCGACTTTCCAATATTTTGGTTTTTTAAAAGAGGTTATAGATTAAAAAAAACATCAAAGACAGAACTGAAAATAAAGTTCAACTGAAAGCTTGATCATCTAATGACTATCAATTATTTCGTGACATTCAAAGAATCCGTCAAATGTCAATCATTCGTGAGATTTTGACTCCATTTTCATCATTATTGCAGGGGTCCTTTATAGTATATGAGCGGGCAATCGTTTCAAAAAGGCGTCTCGAATCTTGATCTCGCGTAGACGAGTTGAAAAGATGTAAGAACTCCATATGTTTTGTGTCGACTTTCCAATGTTTTCGTTTTATTTGATAATTTTAAATAACTATTTATACATTATTGGATGAGAGTGAGGCTCTTGGATAGTGTATTTGATGAAAACCTGATGTCGTTTCTGCAGACCAAGACATGTTGTACTGAAGTCATTTAGATTTTTCGTGTATAGTTATAACACACGCTCCGTAAAATATATTTATGCTTCCAGCGTTAGCCAACATATGAATATTGTATTCGACTCCTACGGCGAGGATGTGCTGGTAAGGTATACATTTCAAGAATCATATATTTTTTCAATGCATGATCCATTTAATAGTAACATAATAAGGGCTCTGTAACAGTGTAAGTTAAGGAAAGAAAAGTATACTGTTAAATTTTGACGCTAATAATGATAGAATTAAATACAAAAAGAAAATAAATATGACAAAGAGTAAAAAATAAGTATATATATATATATATGTATATATATATATATATATATATATATATATATATATATATATATATATATATTTCCCCACCGGGTGTTATGCAGCCCGACGTGTTACTGTCCAATAACCCTATCACCCTTACACCCATTGGGGGTATGGCAGGTTTATGCAGCCCGGGCTGCATAATCCCGAAGGTCTCTCTCGCACGTGCTAAAGTAAGCATCTTCCCTCTCTTTCTTGGGCTGCATAAACCCCTATTGGGATAAATATTATATATATATATATATATTGTGTCTGTGTAAAAATAATTATTATAGGTTATTATATAGAAGGTGTGTGTGCGTGTGTTCAGAAAGAAAGTGAAATATGTCCATATATTTAATATATTTAAAATGCACACACATAAAATAATTTCCATTTGGGGGGATATCGTAATTTTAAATAAATTGATGTAATATCATGTGTTTACAGAATACATAAAATATAAGCATGTTATATACTCTCATAAATTATATTTTTCTTTAATGGCGGTGGTAACATTTTTTATAAAGTGGTATATAATACTGTCGTTGTGTTATATATGGTTTTAATTTGTATGTGAATGTAGTATTATTTCAAAGTGATGGTTTTTATAATGCATATTTAAAAATTTTGGTATTTAATAGAATCTGTATAGTAATTGTTATTATAAAATTGAGTGTTATGAAAATCATTTTTTACGCACGTTGGGTGAGTGATTGTATCTAAATGGCGGCTCTGTCGAAATATTTTATACATGATATATGCAAATATAATTCTAATTGTAAAATTTTAACAAATTTAAGTTTTTAAATAATAATTTTAAATACCTGTTTATCCGTTATTATAAGAATTAAACTTTCGGTCGTTGTATTTTGGGAAACTCTTATTCTTTTTTGAAGTCTGTAAGTTTTGTCGAACGGCAAGCTATTATCAATTATTTTGCATATTTATTTTAATGATTCAGTAGTAGTAATATTTCAATGGATTTTTCTTATATCTCATTTTTCTATTTATTATAACTAATGTAATGATTTGTCATTTACAATATGATATGTTGCAGCCGATTTTCAATTGTATTTTAATGATTTTCAGCGCAAACAATTATTAATTATTTTGCATATTCACTTTAATCATTCAATAGTTGTAATATTTTAATGTTTTTTTTCATACTTCCATTTTTATTTATTTATAAAATTTATATAAAATGTGTATACATTTTCGTCTACACATTTACAATACTTTTTTAAACACTATATTGTTAGTGTAAATTTTGTGTTTATTTTTTAATGTATCATTCTCTATTTTTGCATTGTTTAACAGTAATATTTTTAAATTTTTTCTACTTTTAGCTCTTGAAAGAGCTACGTATAATTGACCATGGCTAAAAATTGGAGATGGTAAATAGATACCAACTTATTTGTATGACTGTCCTTGTGATTTGTTAATAGTCATTGCAAAACCTAATCGAATGGGAAATTGTTTTCTGCGCATGTTGAATGGTATATCTTCTTTAGATGGTGACAAAGTGATTCTTGGTATTAAAACTAATTTTCCAATTTTTTTTCCGCTTATAATTTCTGCTTTAATTAAATGTTTCATAAGTTTTGTTACTAATAATCTTGTTCCATTACAAAGACCTTCATTCACATTTAAATTTTTAGAAGAATTACTATTGCACCCACTTGTAATTGTAATTTATGTAGAGGAAGTTCATTAGGTGTAGGGGAATTAAGAAATTTTGTAGGGAACATGACAACTAAGTTTTCTCCATTATCATCTTCTGCTGTATCTACACTTAAGTATTCAATAATTTGCCCTTCCATTATAGCCAAAATATTATTATTTATTTCAATTACGTCATTGTTGGTGAAGGCTAATATAACTTTATCATTTAAATCTTTATCATTTATTTTTATTTTGTTTCCAAAAATTTCTGCAATGATATCATTTTCTTTTGTTATTAAATCAAGAGGGATTTCAAGCAGTTCATTTTCTTCTTCATACATATTTAAACGTTTACCTTCACCTACATTTATTAACCATTGTCTAAAATAATTGTCATTATCTGTCACTCGAAGATTTTCATTTAGTGTCATACGTATAAAATTCGGCCATAAGTAACTGTTTTTAACTGAATTTTCAATAACTTCAGTACGACTACCATGTCGTATAACTGGCAATGTTTGCCTAAAATCGCCTGAAACAACCAACATTTTACCACCAAATATTTTTTTATTATTACATATATCTTGAAATAGGCGATTGACTGCTTCAAAAGCATGTTTCGATGTCATAGATATTTCATCCCATATTATAATTTGAACTTCTTTTAAATTTTTACCATCTATTGAATTAGATTTAATATTACATATAGTACATTCTGTGATATTTAGTGGTAGTTTAAATGTTGTGTGTACTGTTTTCCCGTTATGTAATAAATTTGCTGCAATCCCTGTCCAAGCAACACATAAAAATGAAATGTTTGAGAATTTAAGATAGTCTATTAGAACATTAAGTAAACAGCTTTTCTCACTTCCTCCTGGTCCATCAATAAAAAAGCTTTTTTTGTCTTCAATTTTTAAATGTTGCACGATAGTATCGAAAATGTCTTTGGTACGATTTTTTAAAGAATTTACTTTGACGTTTATTTCAGTAAATGTGCAACTTTTGTTATGTGTTGTTGATTTATCAGCATAATCTTCTATAAATGTAGATATAACGGGTAAATTAAAATTATTTAAAAAATATCCATTCAATTGTAGGTTCTTATCAATAATGTTTAATGCTAGGTTTTCATCAGCATTTTGTTCATATTTTGGGTGGTAAAAAAAGTGTTTCTATTTTTCGTACAAATCTCTTGCATTAATAGGATTGTGAAAAATACAAATATATGCAAATAATTCACAAAGAGCAGTAGGAAAGTGTAATTGTGTTGCTTCTTCCAAACATCTGTCCCATTCTTTATCTTCATTAACCAAATGTCTAGCTATAGAAGCTTCATAAAATGTAGAATAAATTATATCATCAACAATACGTAAATCCTGAAATGATGATACTCCTTTGACATGTAAAAGTAATAATCTTATAAAATATCGTTTTCGATCCTTTGGATTCACTAAATACATTCTGCTTAATACAGGTTTTTTTGTTTTTTTTTCTTTTATTCCATGTTTTTGAATTATTATCAAATACATAATTCAATGGTATTTCGAAATATAAATAATTTCGTGCATCAGAATCGATTTGATTTAATTTTAAGTATGTTGTTAATGTCGTTTCTACATTTTTTTTTAAATTTCTGTTTCTTTTCCTTCTTTAAAATACACTTCTTGTTCATCTTCATTGTGAATAGCTAATCTTATTATGGTATGTGAAAGTTCGTGTAGAGGGTATTCTAATAGTATTATATTCATTGCTTTCAATATCTTCATCATGAGTTAAATTAGAACTGTCTTTTGATCTGATACCTGTGTCACGTATTTCTATGTTCGCACAGTCATGTCCTTTATAACACTATTTAAATAAGTATTTTATACATTGGACTGTTGAGCATACTTCGACATTAATGTGACAATTAAATTTTAACAATAAATAAGGATAATACGAAACAACAAACCGATTATCAGCTATTCTATTGTGGTATTTACCTTTATAATTGATTTTTTTGATATCATTTCTTCTTGTATATAATGGATATCCTGATGAATTAAAAGTTGTTTTGTTATTAAATTTTTTTGGAAAATTTTTCGTACATTTTTTTGTGTCTTTACTCATGCAAGGTGAACTCATGTTTTGCTCTCCACAGGGTCCATGAATCATAAACTGTTTTACAATATTATACAACCGTGGATAGATATCTTCGTTTGGAATTTCTGCGTTTATGAGTTCATCTACTTTTTCGGGAGTATTAATTTTATAATTTTTATCTAAAAATTATAGCATATGCATGTGAGGAAGTCCACGTTTTTGAAATTCGATAACATAAGTGTAGGCGATACAATTTCCTAAAACACCTTGCTTAATTACCAATTCTTTAAATTCTTTTATTTTTTGATGAAATACCTTAAATACTAAATCTGGTCTATCAATTACAGTTTCATATTTTTTTAAATGTTTAGTTATTTCTTTTCAGTTTGGATTACATGTCATTGTTATAAATAAGTCAGGTTTTCCGTAACGATTTACTATACTCATTGAGTCAATGTAATTTTGTTTTAGGAATCTTGAACTTCCAACAAAATTTGATGGCAAAATAAACATTTTTCCAATTTTTATATTTTCAGATTCTTTTTTCTTGTGTAAATAATCCATTACGCCTTTATAATAATCGCTTCTTAAAATATCTTGGTTTTTCTTTACAAAATATAATCTTGATTGTTCAACTTTTACAAATGCATCAATTGTAAACTGTTGAGAAACTTTTCCCATATTAAGGTATGGATTAAATCCATTTCTCATAGAAAGTCTGTAATTATAAAATTGCAAACATGAAATATTGTTTTTCTTATATTTGCATTTCATATTAGGCATCCATCCATATCCTCCATTTGGATAAATAAGTGGGTATGTCAGTGGATCAGTGTGTTTACTTATTAAAGGAATACTAATTGGATTGTCATATTTTGAATATATACACTATATCCCGCTCTGAGTAGGCAGTCCTTTTTTCCTACAAATACCATTGCAACTTCATTACAAGTAGTTCATTATATATATATTTTCATATAATTTTTCTTCTAATATTCTAATTTTTCTTTTTCTACCTCATACATCATTTTATAAGCTTAGCATAAGGATTAACATTTCTAATTAAGCTATCTAATTTACTTGACAATTCTAATTTTGATCTAAATATTTTTAAAACTTTTTCTTTCAGCTGCAGCTAATTCATTATCTAGAACATACAATTGCCCATATTTTCGAGCTTCATTTTCATTTGGATGTAAAGCAAAAACATTGTGCATTATTATATAGCCGAATATTTTTGCGAAAATTAATACTATCTTCCGATATTCCTGTAGCTAATTGCTTTAATTCTTCCGGATAGGGAGGCATTTTCGGTAAGTCTACGTTTCCTTTGTGACAATAATTAGAAAATTCTTTACCTAGTGTATATTCAAAAACAAAATGTTTAGTATTACAATGTTTACAAGTTTCAGACATGAAATATTGTTTTTCTTATATTTGCATTTCATATTAGGCATCCATCCATATCCTCCATTTGGATAAATAAGTGGGTATGTCATTGGATCAGTGTTTACTTATTAAAGGAATACTAATTGGATTGTCATATTTTGAATATATAACTATATCCCGCTCTGAAGTAGGCAGTCCATTTTTTCCTACAAATACCATTGCAACTTCATTACAAGTAGCTTCATTATATAATATTTTATCTAATTTTTCTTCTAATATTCTAATTTTTCTTTTTCTACCTCATACATCATTTTATAAGCTTTAGCATAAGGATTAACATTTCTAATTAAGCTATCTAATTTACTTGACAATTCTAATTTTGTATCTAAATTATTTTTAAAACTTTTTCTTTCAGCTGCAGCTAATTCATTATCTAGAACATACAATTGCCCATATTTTCGAGCTTCATTTTCATTTGGATGTAAAGCAAAAACATTGTGATATATTTGACCACATATTCTAAGAATTTGTGGTCCACTACCAGATAACTTTTCAAAATTAGCTCCAAAGCTTGCAAAAGCTAACGCATTATTATATAGCCGAATATTTTTGCGAAAATTAATACTATCTTCCGATATTCCTGTAGCTAATTGCTTTAATTCTTCCGGATAGGGAGGCATTTTCGGTAAGTCTACGTTTCCTTTGTGACAATAATTAGAAAATTCTTTATCTACTGTATATTCAAAAACAAAATGTTTAGTATTACAATGTTTACAAGTTTCAGACATATAACCTAAATTGCTTTCAATAATTATTTTTTCATCAAAATCTACATTTGCTATTCGACCTATTATTTTGGATTTACTTACTAATTTTACATTTTGTTCATTTTTAATTAAAATACGTTTATTTAATTCTTTATAATTTATATCTTTTTTGGTATTAATTGGTTTATCATATACGTTAAAAAATTTTCCTTCATCAATTTTTAATTTTTTAAGCAATATGATTGGTATTTCCATGTCTTTGTCATTTTTCATACATATGCGTCTTTTTAATTTTTTTTGTAAATGGTTTTATACTAATTAATCGATATCATTTTTTCTACTTTCGTTTAATATTTTTCCATTTTTTTTACATTGATCAGTATTTTCATTATAATAAATATGTTGTTTTTGTAATGCTTCTTTTTCTCGTTCATTTTTTATTTTTACCAGTAAAAAATTGTTTTTCACATGCAATTTCTTAAATTAAGGCGCACTTAATTGTGTTGATAATATTTAATATTGCAATAATAATATGTTGTAATAATCTTTTCTGTAAATGGGCCAACATTTAAACAATCTGGGCCAACCTTTACACAAAGAGGGCCAAATTTTCCATCCAATATTTGCACAAATTCTTTGCTAGTAGTTTGACACTCATAATTCCAATAAATGCAGCGCTGAATAAAAAAAACAAAGGGCAGCAGCATTCCAATGAATGCAGCGCTGAATAAAAATAACAAACGGCAGCAGCATTCCAATTAATATTATATCAATAAAATATTATATTCCTAATGGCATTCCATGCGATTAAAGTCACAAGGTTTATTATAAAATTATCTTATTTTCATTTTAAATTATCATTGTTTGAAATATAATAAGTCTTTTTGTATTTCAGTATCCTGATTAGTTTATTAAGACTATCGAAATAATCAAAAATGCAATAGTATTTCTTAATGATTAAGTTAAAAGGTAAAGTTTTGACTTTGTCAATTTATTTATAATTAATAATAAAAATGTTTTTGTTACAGATATAACATATATAATATCAATAATATGTGACAATATGCATATTGGATATAAATCTTCTAAATGGCATTTTAAAAACAGTAATATTTATTTGAATATTTTATCTAATGTTTAATTAATTATACATTTAATATTTAATGATATGATTTAATTTTTCTGTTAAAGATTATTTCGATGAATACTTGCTGAATTTCTAAATTATATAAACAATAAAAACGATATATTGAAAAAAATATATCTTATGAAATATACAAGTGAATAGAGTACAATTGTAACATAATAATTGTAATTTAATTTAATAACATAATAATTGTAATTTGAAATTTTTGCAAAAATAAGTTTGTAAAATAAACAATAAAAATTAATTTGATTTATTGTATGTTCCAGTGTTGAAATTTTATTAATTTTAATTACGTAATCAAATGTTATTTTAATTATTGTTATTAAGATAATTTTCTGGTAATAATATCGACATAGTAGTTGATATCTATTTGTTTAAAAAAACTATAAGGCCCAAAAATGTAAGGCCCAAAATTTACAAGGCCCAAAAACGTAAGGCCCAAAATTTATAAGATCCAAAAATGTAAGGCCCAAAAATGTAAGACCCAAAATTTATAAGGCCCAAAAATGTAAGGTCCAAATTTATAAGGCCCAAAAATGTAAGGCCCAAAATTTATGAGGACAAAAATGTAAGGCCCAAAATTTATGAGGACAAAAATGTAAGGCTCAAAATGTAAGGCTCAAAATGTAAGGCCTAAAATTGTAAAGTCCAATTAAAATAAAACTTTACAATTCCGTTGCCAATAATGTAAGGCCCAAAATTTATAAGGCCCAAAAATGTAAGGTCCAAAAAATGTAAGGCCTAAAAGTGTAATGTCCAATTAAAATAAAACTTTGAAACTATAAAAATGAATTTTTAAAAAACCGGAGAACCGGAGAACCGGAGACCAAAAGTCGATCCACTTTAATATAATAAAAGATATAAATATTTCGCCGCCGCCGTGTCTAAGATTTCAGGATTATATATATATATATATACAGGGTGTTCTGATTATTCATTCCGTTAATTTCGCACACACGTAAAGCACGAAATTCTAAACAACTTTTCTATCTGACAAATTTCGATTTGAAGCTTATTTTTGAAGATATTATTAATTAAACATTATTAATTCGAGCCAATCAGAGCGCGCCAGTCGGCGATGGGCGGTGCAGTGAGACCGAAAACGGTAAGTGGAGGGAGCGCCCGGAGAGGGGAAGAATATTGGTTAATTTATTTGTTATACAACACGTTAATATGCGACAAAATTAAGAGAATCGGGAGATGAAAAAATGGCCGATAAGGAAATACCAAGCCTTATTATTTAATTATTTAATTATTTAATTGTTTAATAAATGAATTAATTACTTAATTATTTAATAAATGAAACAGAATTTTGTAATTAAATTCGAAATGTTAATGTTAATTATTGTATTAAAAAACTAATTATTTAGCTGTTTATTTAACAATTTTTTTATTTTTCTGAATAACTTGACAAGTGTAATTTTTTTTACTATATTATAACACAGTCTATTTCATTTAAGTGGATTGAAAATGTTGAAAAGTTACTGTTAAAATATTAGTCTATTCGATGAAATCGTTCCTGGGATATTCTATCTATTATGGAAAAAAAACTCAGGGTATAGAGTCTCTTATAATTAATTAAAATAGTACCCTAGTAGAAATCTGATAATAAATGTAACAATTTTAAGTCAGAAAATGGCCAATTATCATAAAATACCCAATAAATGCATAATTAATGGCAACATTAGAGTTTTTTAACAGTAAATGTTACATTTTTACTAGGGTTATGCTACATATAAATTGGCCAAAAAAATGAAATTAAAAGTTAATAATAAGTAAATTGCTTTAAAAAATTAAGAAATGTTTTTCTTTGTGAGGCTTGCGATGGCTCGGTTAAAAAACATTACATTAAATTTTAGGTCCGTTTTTATTTTATGAGTTTTATCAGGAATGAGTAAACTAATACACATTCTTTCAAGTTAAATTCACAACTTTTTTTTGCGCACGGAAAAAATACATGTATCATCTATTCTTGAAAAAACATATTTAAAATATATATATATATATTTACATATTTAATTTATTATTAATTTATAAAAATATATATACATATTTAAAATATATATAAATATTTAAAATATATATATATATATATATATATATACATATTTAAAATATATATATATATATATATATGGGGTATTCCACGTGAAGTGGTCCGATCAAAATTTTAAAATGCCCCAAATTTTGGGTACACATTGCAAATGTTTTTCAGAATACAGAAAAAAATTTTTAGGTTCTGGAATTTATTAGTTCAAAAGTTATTCTAACCTCAAAAAGTGAACTTTTTCCAGTTTTTTTCAACACCAGCTGGGTTCATCGCTATTTAACTCAAAATCTATCAACTTTTACTATAGAACATTATATGTAACATTCGTTGCTAATTATGTCTAGAATTTATCCTTCTGTGTTAGAATTTCTAATTTCAAGGTAAATGTTAGATAAACTACATGTCAATATTCAACTTAAAAAAAATCTAACTTCGCCACAATTGATTTTTTTATCCAAAAGTTCAAAAGAAAGCTTGGAGCAATACCTTTCCAATGGTCTGTAGCATTTTTATGGCCTTCAATTCTGCAAAAAGTTATGATAATTTAAAGAAAGACAAAAAATTCACAAAAATTAACATGGTATTTCCCATTTAAATTTTTAAAAAAATTTCGTCTTTCTTTAAATTATCATAACTTTTTACAGAATTGAAGGCCATAAAAATGCTACAGATTATTTGAAAGGTATTGCTCCAAGCTTTTTTTTGAACTTTCGGATAAAAAAATCAATTGTGGCGAAGTTAGATTTTTTTCAAGTTGAATATTGACATGTAGTTTATCTAACATTTACCTTGAAATTAGAAATTCTAACCCAGAAGGATAAATTCTAGACCTAATCAGCAACGAATGTTACATATAATGTTCTATAGTAAAAGTTGATAGATTTTGAGTTAAATAGCGATGAACCCAGCTGGTGTTGAAAAAAACTGGAAAAAGTTCACTTTTTGAGGTTAGAATAACTTTTGAACTAATAAATTCCAGTACCTAAAAATTTTTTTCTATATTCTGAAAAACATTTGCAATGTGTACCCAAAATTTGGGGCATTTTAAAATTTTGATCGGACCACTTCACGTGTAATACCCCATATATATATATATAAACCGACGCGGTGGCGGAGTGGCGGAGACGCACCTCAGCCGGTCACGGAAATTAAGCAGTATTGAGCACGGTACCCAAGTGGATGGGTGACGCACTCGGTCGCTTGGCTTTCGTGGAGGGTTAGGTGTTTTTTCACACTTCACAACGTGAGCGGGAGGTGTGAAACATTCGGTTTCGGTGTCAAGGCCTACGCAATGTGACTTTGACACCCAAAAAGAATGTTTCGAATACACCGGCCATCTCGGGTGAGGTTTTCCCTGCTTCACAGGTTTCCCTCATCCACGGGCATAACCCCGGGCGAAAGCGAGATGGTGAAGTTTTTAAGTGAGGGATAAAGCACCTACACATAGGTGGTAGGTGGACACCGTTAAAGTCCTCAGGGGATAAACGGTAGGAAGTGCCAGGAAAAAGAGGGCACAAAAATATAGAATAAAAAAATATATATATATGAGCTATTTCGCGTCAAGTGGTACGATGAAAATTTTAAATCGCTCCAAAATTTGAGAACACGCTGAAAATATCTTCCAGAAGATAGAAAAAAAATTTTAGATGTTAAAAATAATTTGCCTAAGAGTTATTCCACCATGAAAAATGGAAATTTTTCAATTTTTTAGAAAAATTTCTATTTTTAAAGCCATTTATCTCAAAATCTATTGATTTTTTTGAAAAAACATTGGAAACAACTTTTGTTCAAAATAATCTTCAGATTAGTATTATAATTCTTGTAAGGGATGTAAAACTAAAAATTCAGCAATATAAATGTTAAAAATTAATTTTTTACATTTGTATAATAATATTTGTATTTTTAGCAGCTTACAGGGGATTAGATGGATACTGAAACAAGTCAAGATACTTTTCTACCACTCCAAGGTAAGTGCACAAATTTTTTTGCAATGATCATGCTAATAGATTCATCGTTATAAGGCAACAAATATACATTTCTATTAATATTTCGGGCACTTTTCCCGGATATTTTGACCATAAGTGATCTTAATGATTTAGACCCACTCTGGAAATTTTTGGGTAGTTTCTGACTATAAAAAGACATCTTTGAGACAGTATTAGGTTACCAGAGTCCGGAGCAGAATTGCTGATTTTCACTATTTAAGGTTTAAATGGCTTACAAGAGTGTGACAGCATACATTTATGTCTTTAAAAGTATTTTTAATGAAAAGTTCGGAAAATTTTACAAAAAAAGTCATACTTATGTTTTTAGTGTAAAATGCATCCCCTGGGAGCTAAAAATTCATGAAAATGGGCACATAATGCAAAAAAGTGCTAAAATGTCAACTTTGACTCTCTGTAACTTAAAATAATGGCCCAGAAAAAATCTGAAAAAATTCAGGAGAACTACTGGATACCTCTAAAACATATTCCCACAGTTATAGCAATATTTATTTTTTTCATCTTCGATGTCACAGAGAACCACCCATATATATATATATATTTCAAAATTGTTTTTTCAACAATAGATAATATATGAATTTTTTCCGTGCGCAATAAAAAAGTGCCAGAAAGTATTGCTAAATTGATTTATTATTACTCATTGCAGTTTCTTCAAGGTACTATACTATCATAAATGTACAGTATTAAGTCAGAATTAACACATATATGAAGCGTGTAACCAACGGTGGTGCAGGTATATTTTATTTCAAAGAATAAAAAAGAAATGTCCATTATATTAGTTTTGCAGAAATTAATTTTCACAAATTAATATCATTAAAATATTATTTATTTATTACTGTAAGACATGAGAGGGCCAGAAATGAAAAGTAAAAGTGTAAGATACTTTTCATAAAAAAAACTGTATTACTTGTCGATTACAGTTTTATTTCTGTGCTTTCAATTGCAGAAATTTTTTATATGAAATTTTTGTACTATTTAAAAAAATGTTTAATTAAAATTCAAAGAAATAGATAAATTAAGGGACTTAGAATTAAAATTATTTATTTATCAGGTAACATTGTCAGATTCAATTGCAGAATTTATTTATCAGATAACAATTTTCAAAGTTTGATTAGAAAAACACAATACTTGCGGGTTTTGACACCTTCTTGGAAGGTGTTTTTGATTTCAGTACTTTCAATTGCAGAAAACTATTATGGTAATTTAATTCAACATAATCAGTTAGATTTAAATGAAGAACCTGACACACAAAAAGAAAACGAAACATGTGAAATAACCTAAAAGTTGAAGTAAAAACACATACAATGTCATAGGTAATAATATCAAATGTTCCGTACATAAAACTTCAATCTGTTAACCTTTAGACTGCCGGACTGGCTCATATATGAGCCACCTGTGACCTTGACAACTACTCTAGAGATATGAGGTATTTTATGTATAAATTTTGCACATCAAAAATATCAATTTATAAGGCAAAAATGCAAAAAAGTCTAAAGGTTAAATAGCTAATAATATTAATAAATTTAAGAAAAAGCGTTTTATTGCAAACTTAAAAATTTTCAACTTTCTTTTTTACCATCTGTATGTAAACAACTTATTTTCTAGATATTATATATTAGCACAGTTCTAATTATATTTTTTTCAGGTTCCAAACATAAGTCGGTTTGAAATAACATAGGAGCACCTTAAATATTGTAGGAAAGATTCCGTGAAAAATCTAATGAGCGATTTGCTTAGTAAAATTTTTACATGAACTGAATTAGGTACTTCTAGCGCAAAAGGCCGGCAATGTCCTGCAAATCTGTCACGTGGTTATGCTGTTAAACCGGCTCTGGATAAAAAGAAATTAAAAGCAATAAATAACTGACATCATTAAGTATACATCGATTAGAAAAATGGATTTGAGATGTAACCAAATGCTCTGTTAACTCGTTTACATACTAAACGGCGACTCACGATTATTACAATTGCAGTTATTAAACTGTCAGATTTGAGAAAATAACCTGATCTGCTGGTCCTTCTCGCGCCGCATTCGCAACGGTACTGACGAATCGGTTAGATATTGCTAATCCTAGCGTCAGTTCACTCGCGAGAGCAGCGCGAAAAGGATCAGCGGACCAGGTTATATTTTGCGAATCTGAACGATTGTTTGTGCAATTGTAATAATCGTGAGTCGTCGTTTAGTGTGTAAACGAGTTGACAGAGTATCGTTGCGCGATTGGTGTACGTAAGGCGTAATCCGGACAACGATGTCAGCATAGAAAATACGACACAAGAAGATTCATTTTGGACTTCTGCATCAGATAAGTTTTTTCTATTTGAAATGAAAATTTTATATTTTTAATTATGTTTTAATTAATATTTTAATATGTAAAAATAGATACTTTGTGGTTTTTTTAATTTTCTTCTTTCAGGTTATGTCTTCAAGACTAACGAAATGGACAACACTTTTCAGTGGCGGGTTCGAATTTTTTGGTTATATCTCAAATATCCATTTTTCTAACCGATGTATACTTACTGATGTCAGTTAAAGAAGATTTAAAAATTTTTCTTTGGGTATGTTGATATCAACATTATATTACTTTATATACTTGAACTTGATATCACGTTGATATTGAGTTCGGCTAAATTTAATATAAACTTTATTTTAGTTGACAGTAATTGTAACAAAACCTTATAAAAACTTTATATCAATTTCAGATGAACTTTTGATACACTTTCGTCAAACTTAAACAGTCAGTTACACAAGTTCGGCGCAGTCTCGTTGGCCAACTCCATATCAAGTTTAGCCAAACCTAAAGTTTATATAAAGTTCATATAAACTTTAATTTTTTTACGCGGGAATGTAGTAAGATGTAATGTACTAGTAGCGCCATCATCCGTTGAAAAATTATATTAATCTATAACCTTACAATGGATGGCGCAAATAGTACATTCCAGCTATCATATTCATTCGCAAATAACCTTTGTAGGTTGCATTATTTAACACAAAATATGCAGACGATGCAGGAATATTTTAATCAGAATTTTTACAATAATCTTTTTGACAACAATTGCTATACACTATCCATGCAATCGTTTTCTGCATTTTGATACGCAGACGATGCAGGAATTTTACAACTTAATTTTTACAAACATAATTTGACACTAGCCACAGATACCTCGCTCGCTAACGCTCACTCGGGTGTATTTTGATTATGCTTATTTCAAATGAGTACATTTAAAATAGATGGATATAGTTTATTCGATTATTAAATTTTTAATTTTATATTCATTATATAATGCATACTATTTTTAATTATTATTATTATTATATAGTGTGTGTTATTAAAGTAGTCGTTATTCCAAACGGGAGAACCGGAGAACCAGAGAACATCCAAAACGGGAATCTTCTTAATTAGGATTAGTCAGTTAGTTTCTTTTAGTTATGTCTATATAGTTATTTATGTATGCTACATTTGCAGGATATTTTTATGCTTGAATTTTCAAAAAAAATTATATTTTTTTCAAAAAAAGTTATTTGACTTTTTTTCCAGAAGTTTTTGAAACCAAAATTATTCTAGAACTTTTTTTTTTAAACTTCTTTTTAGAAAAGTTTTTTTTAAAAACCCAAGTACCCCTCATATGAAAAAACACATTTTGACGTTATTATATTAAAGAAGGATTAATTACAAAACGTTTTTCGAAGGGTCAGAGACCGGAGGCCTGATTGTATAATATTATTTAGTACATTATTATATATGACATGTAAACTAATTATTTTGCAGCTGAGATGAGAAAAAGGTTTCATTTGAATGGTAGTATTGGCTAAATAATTTATATATGGTACATATAGATACAATTTTAATTGTACAATTTCAACAAATTTAAGTATTGAAATAATAATTTTAAATACCTATTTTTACGACATTGGATGTGAAAGTTAGGTGTATGAACGGTGTATTTGACGAAAAGTTGATGTCCTTTTCTATAGTCCAAGTCTTGTTAAACGGAGGGTCATTGTTATTTTTCGCGCACAGTTGATGATACTGGCTCTGTAAAATATATTTTTCCTTCCAGCGTTAGCCAACATATTAATGTTATTATCCGACTCTTACGGCGAGGACGTGATGATAATTACATTTTAAGAGTCAAATTTTTTTGTAATAAATCCGATTTTTTAACCCTACTATTAATTAGATAGTGCAATATATATTTTACCTAACTTATAGTAATTTTTTGATGATGTTCAGTGCAAGCATTTATTAGTTATTTTATGTATTTAATTTTAATTTAATGTATCAGTAGTAGTAATATATTCATTTTTTAATATTTTTTATACGTGATGGAATGAATATATATTGTTTTACTTATTCACCATGTGATATGTTGCAGCCGAAAATCGATCATATTTTGACGATCTTCAGCGCAAACATTTATTCTTTATTCTGCATATTTACTTTAATGATTTAGTAGTAGTAATATTACAATGCTTTTTCTCATATTTCCATTTTTTAATTTTTTCTTATTTTGTTTTTTTATTATTTTAACGTCGCTCTTTTTATGCTCCCAAACCGGTGCTAATCAGCGACGGTGGTCATACGATGTCTCGGTGAAGAAAGCACTTGGTGCAAATACATTCGCCAGTGGTGCTTGTATCAATCGGCCGGGGTCGGGAATCGAACCTGGGACCTCCAAATTACGAGCCCGACGCCCTACCGACCGAGCCATCGTAGGCCTCTGAAAAATTTTTCTTATACTTGATGTAATGAATATAAATTTTTGACTTATTCACATTGTATCTTTTTATCTTTTTTTTTATTGTTGCTTCATAAATTTCTTTTCAATTCTTTATTTTCTTTTTTATTACATTGGCCACTGTCGTCATTATAATAAGCTTTTTGTTTTGCAGTGCTTCTTTTTCTAGTTCATTTTTAATTTCGTCACTATTCATTGTTTGCCTTTTCAACATGTTTCGCTGTTTTTCTTTTTGTTGCTTTTCTTCTGTATCATTTAATTGTTTAGTTTTATTTAGTCTATTTTATTTATTTTATTTATTTACATAGTCTATTTCCATTGGAGTAATAGGATCAACATAAACTATATTTTATCTGTATTATATAAGTTCATTATTTTTTGTTCAAAATTTTGTTCTATTATTTTCATTTCTGCTGCTTTTTTATTAAAATTATAACTATGAATGACGTTTCTGTTGATTGGTATTATTAAAACGTTATATTTAATACTTTGTAAAACTGGAGACATTGTAATATTACGTGTTTCGTATATTTTTAGGAAATGTAAACGCATTTGGAAAATATCGCAATTTAAATTACATGGGCATAAATTAAATACAATAGAGACAGCAAAAGGTATTACGAAAATTCCGCAATCATAGCTATTACTTTGAAATTGTACTGTTTCCAAAACAATTTTTAATTGTCGACTATCTGGAAATAATCTATTGATGTAAATTTTATGTTCATCTTGCAAACATTTAGCATTGAAACTATCATAAATGTGTATCGATCCATTATTGTAATACATACAAATCCAATGCCCTTTCTCATAATTTCCAGAAAATAATAATTTAATGTATTCTTTATTCATTGGAACTGATTTAATATTATATGGTTTTGGAATCAAAATAGTTGCTTGCATATTGAATGGCGTATATAATTTGAGAATGTTATGTTAATGCTATGTTATGTTAAATCGTTGGATTAGGAAGCATAAATGTCTTTACTAAACTGGTAGGTTAATTAGTGTAATTTAAATGTATTTGCAAAGTGTACCCTTATTAAATTTTATTATGAGCAAACATGACTATTTTGGTAGTCACCATTTTATTATTTAGTATAGCCTATGCCGCTAGATCCAATGATTTAGTAGTATCCAAATATGGTGTGTGACAAGGTATGTAATACCTGTCGAAATAATAAGCGAGCGAGTCCCAATACAAACTAGCCTACCTACCCTCACATCTCTAAGCCTACCTAACCTAACCGAAGCTCCCCAAATCCCCAATACTTCTCTTGGTTCCTTCCACCTAGCACAAGGAAGCAGCATGTCAGGAGAGGCGATACAACTTCCAGGAGGCTTCGCACCAGGACTATGAGGCAGCCTATGATGGCCCAAGGTGCCAGACTGAGCAGCATAAGCAGCAACATGAAATCCAGGAAGCTGTAACACATTAAATAATCAATAATAATCCTAATTAGGAGGAGGCAAGGAAGCATGTAGTTGCACACAGTAACTGACAGCTACATGCTAGGAAAGGATTAGAAGTGAGGTTATGGTAATCATAACATTACCATAACACTCCATTAATAACTAGTATCAGTACGCAGCACTCCCTCGGGAACTAGATATTTACCTAGGAAGCAGCCAGAATCCCCGCAGCAACGCAGCATCGACAAAGAGCACCAGTAACTGACCCGACGCGCACCAGCTGAGCAGCCACCGTGAGAGCGAGTGAGAGAGAAGACTCGAGGATCGGCCGTCCCGTCTGCACCTGTAACAGAGTGGACTCATTAGCCGATAAATTGACATCACGGAACGATCATATAGGCTTACCGGGTTAACAGCATCACCAGGAACACCGTCCTCTCCGTGGGAAGCAGCAGCCCAGGCAATAACGTCCGCTTTGATAAACATGGCCGCGAGTACTCACTACACGAGGCGCGCGAGACGACGGCGGCCGACGGGCGACTCGACGCGAGAAGCTGCGCGCGCACGTCGGGCCCGAGCAACGAAGCAGCGAACGAGCCCGAGAGAGCTCATCGGGACGCCAACGAGGCAACATCGGCCAACCGATCCACGACCAATATACCGATAATAGTATGTGTAAGTGTGTGTGTGCGAGAGCAATTGACTGCAGAGCAGCAACTCCAGGAGACGATCTCCTCGATACCAAGGTGGGTGTACGCCTTGCAGTGGGTACTTTGTAACCTCCTCGGCTCGTAAGTGTGCTTCCCCTTTACTCCCTTCCCCTCCCCTCGCGCAGCAAGCAGCAGCAGCTCGTACGCAGCCGAGCTTAATTAATACAAATCCGCCGCGATCGTACGCGGCTGGCGCCCAAACCATTATATTAATAAATTAGTATTATTTTACATATTCCAATTGTTTATTTCGCCTTTGACGCCACGCCCTAATCCCCAGCGTGTCCGTTACAGGTGTCAAGCTCAAAAACACGATTATCTGCAAAAAAATCTATAAATTTACGTATTTTATTCATTTAAAAAAATGTATTGCAAATAAAATTAACGCAGCACTTAATTTTGGTCCAAAAAGGCGCAAATTCGAATATCAATACTTTAGGTAAAAATTATCGTAAAAAAGTCAATTTTTTTTAAATTAAAGCTTCAGTGTACAGAAACTCTGCATAGATTAATGTAAAAATGAGGTATTAAAGTTATATACTTGTACTTTTTAACGGTAGCAAGAAAAGTACGGGCAAATAAATTTAACATAATTTGGATAAATCGCAAATAATTTTCTAACGAATATTTTTTAACTCACAATATCGTAATTGAAAGATTATAGTATCTACTTTCTTGATTAAAAAAAAATATTTTTTAAATATTTTTAGAATGTTTTTTATCGGTGAAAAACTAAAATTGACAAATTTTTCGGAAATGTTAATTTTTTTAGAAATACTCATAAAACATTTAATTCTATAATATTGTACTCATATTATTATATGATATCTTAAGAATATTTTGTCTCTATTTTTAGATAATTATATAATAATTAAGCTCTAATACACCACATGCAAAAATAAAAAAATTAATTTTTTAGTCACAATTTGTTGAAACAGATTATAATGAAAAATGATTTTTCTTAGTTTTTTCTATTAATTAATTAATACATAACAATGTGGAATTAATACATTTCTATATCTTTGAACAGGAAAAATTTGGGCGTAAAAGATTTAAAAAAAGAAAAGTATAAAAAGTAAGAAGTAGATCGTTGAAAGAACATAAAAAATTTAATATTTTGGTTAAAAACAAATTAATTTAGTGAACTAAATATAATTAATATAAATTTAATATTCTGTTCATAAATACTAAATAATAATGCATAGTTCATAATCTTAAGTAAAGAGAAATTGCGCCACTTAACCTTTTTCGGCCCAGATGAACACTTTGTTAATACGTTCTTGAACGTTAAATATAATGATAAAAAATAATTCAAAAAATTGATGAACACACACTTCCAAAATATTCTTTCTGCTCTTTCGAATGCCGATGTAAGCATCAGTGTAAAATTCTTTTTAAAAAAAGTTATAAATAATTTTTCTCAAAAAAATGCCAAATTTTCAGAATTATTTGCTAGAAGAAACGCTTTTTGGAATGGTCTTTGAGAAACAGACATCGTGGCAGGAGTGTCCAAACTTTCAGATGGTATTTTTTAATTTGTAAACACTCAAGAAATCATAAAAAATTTCACGTTTCGGTACAGGTTTTATGGTATATAGGGGTTTTTGAGATCGCTGACTATGAGTATAACTGAAAATCCACATTATATTAAAGTTATCTTTTTGAGCGATTTTGTAAAAACTCCCCAATTCTTGCGAAAAATACTTAAAACATATATATTTTATGATAAATATGTATTACATAAGTTAATGCTTCATATTACTGACAAAAAAATTATTATTATAATTATTAACTGATATTAAAAAAAAAACGATAAATTATAATGTCCGTCCGTCCGTCGGACAAACATCATCTTGGCGTGAGAGAGAATGAGAGAGATTGATTGATTGAAAAGTATTTATTAGTGCCTAGGTTATATTTAACCTTAGGGCACAGGATCAATATTATTCATACAATATGTATATATATAATTTGATAACATAAGAAAAAAACATATAATAAAAAATGGTAGACGAAGCATAACAAATTTGCTCAGACACAATTTATCAGTCGCTCGCATTTCGCAATAAACATTCCATATTCGTAGAACAGATGATAATATAATGAGAAAAATATAAAATAAAATATAATTATCACGAAAATTTTGGTTTAATCCAGATTAATCTATTCTAACTTGACTTAATCAACCTACACTGATCTGATCGCTGCTCCTAATCAAATAATTATATAACCTAATCTTGAATAAATTAACATTAGTGCTCAATCGTATTTCGGAAGGTAATGAGTCCCACAAGTTCATAGCTTGAATAGTGAAGGACTTTTGGTATGTAGTAGTAGTAGCTAATGGGCGCTCAAAGCAAGAGTACTGTATACGCGCTGATCGACGAACTTCATTACTAGGCGGAGGTAACAATTCAAAGATATAACTGGGCTTTTGTTTGGTTAAGGTTTGGTATGTTAGCAAGCCAAGGAAATATTGTCGTCTAGTGTCAACGGGTAACCAATTTAATTTTTCATAGTAAGACTGTAATCTAATATCTTTTTTTAACCTAAAAATATACCGTACACATGTATTAAGCAAGCATTGAAGCTTTAAATTTAAGAATTCTAGAAGGTCATTGTAAACCACAGAAACGTAATCAAAATGGGGAAGAATAAGTGATGTAACTAACTTCTTTCTTATCTTGAAGGATAAGAAGTTACCTCTGTTACGAAGCTTGTGTAGGACTCCATGGACTCGTGATGTAATGTGTGCTACATGAGAATTCCACTGAAAGTTCTCATTAATAGTTAGGCCTAAATTACGAACAGAATTAACTAATTGGATTTCCTGATTATCAATTACAATAGGTAGTAATGCATTTTTATTAATGTATCTTAATTGCTGGACAGAACCTATTAGCAAGGCTTTGGTTTTGGCAACATTCAGTTTAAGACCATGAGTCTGAGCCCAATTTACTACGCATTCACCATCCTGAATCAACCCATGGATTGCCAAATTACACTCATTCGGTTTGGCATGTATATATAGCTGAAAATCGTCAGCAAATAGCATACCACGAGAGTATAATAACAAATTAACTAACGAATTAATAAATATTAGAAAAATAATAGGTCCAGGCGTTGAACCTTGAGGAACACCAGAAGAAGTTTCGACAAAATAAGATGTAGTACCATTTGGTCCAAGAACGGCTTGGGAACGTCCAGTCAAATAAGAAAAAAACCACTCAATCACATCATCAGCAAAATTTAAATGTTTTAAAACTTTGAAAAGTTCTATGTGATTAATGGTATCAAATGCTTTACTAAAGTCAAATAACAGTAGAAATGTGACCTGACCCTTTTCAATGGCTAACTTGATGTCCTCAGTAACTTTTAGTAAGGCAGTTTGCGTACTATAAGAGCTACGAAAACCAGATTGAAGAGGCGTTAATATGTTGCAGGATTCAAGATGTGATGTAATCTGCTGCGTAATCAGCCGATCAAACATCTTAGCAAAGTGAGGGAGATTAGCAATTGGGCGCGTATCCGAAGGTGTCAACGGTTACGATATTTTGCTAATCGGAATAATTATAGCACGTTTCCATAATGTAGGATAGAGCCTAGACGATAATGACAAGTTAAACAAAGTAGTTAAATGTGGGATTATAATAGGAAATACCTCTTTAAAGTATCCCAGGGAAAGTCCGTCTAGGCTGTGACTTTTAGTCTTAGGCAGGCAAGATGACAAGGCATTACCAACTTGGTTTGGAGTAATCAGCGTAAACTCAAAAGGTGGTAATCTTTGGTCAGAAGGCATCTTTAATATTTCTCTTAATAGTTCAGGGGAACAACATGGATGGTGACGACTAACTGACGAGTAATACTGATTAAGTTCCTCAGTAGAAAAGTATTTTGTAGGTGAATTATATACATTTCGGACAAGACCTAACCTACTTAAAAGTCTCCAACATTGTGACTGATCAGTAGCATTTAACAATGATTTTTCATAGTATAAGTCACGTGCATTTTTTAAATCTCTTTTTAACTCTTTACGTAACAATTTATATTGGGTTAACATAACTAGATCTCGACGGCGTTTGGCTACCTTATATAAACGATTGCGAGTTTTACATCGACTCTTCAGCTCAGGTGTCAACCAAGGAGCTGGACAGTGACGTACTTGTTTAGTTACAATTGGGGCCTGGTTATCAAGATTACTAATAAGAATGTCACGTAGAGATGTTAGGTATAAATCTGCAGATCTGAATTCTTTGCAAGTATTGAAAGTGGTAGCAAGATCAGAAGTGGTTGATGTTATAAAGAGAGAGGGAGAGAAGTTCTTAAAATCTCGAAAGGAGATCTCATTGTATTTTGGAACTAATGAAGATAACTTATAGTCAATGGAGATAAAGTCATGGCCATTAATAAAAGGATTTAGTGATTGCTTTGTCAAAAGAATCTTTTCACTTGAATCAACTAGGATCACATCCAACCACGTACTAGAATCCACCCTATGATGAGTTGCTTTAAAGGGTACTATGTAATAAGAATTTTCATATATTAAGTCTCTAAGATGCTTACTATAATAATCGACAACTAACAAATTCGAATTCAGGTCCCCAGCTATAATCACATTTTCATATAAATGAGAATAATCTTGGATTGTGCTGAAGAATTTAGTTAAGACATGACCTTTAGGCCTTCTGTAACATAAAACAAGCAAAATTTTTATGTTGTTTAAAGCTACTTCAAGTATTAAAAATTCAGTTTCGTTAAGATTATTGATTTGTGGAGAATGGAGGACCCTATATAGTAAACTATTTCGGATATAGAATGCTACTCCACCCCCTTGCATGAATTCACGCTTGCCAGTAACAGACATAAGACCTCGGTCGTTACGCACTAGAGAGTAATTAGGTATATTATACGTAGAATCTGGTCTGTTTGGGGTTAGCCAAGATTCTGAAATAGATAAAATATCCAGATTTTCAATAATAAGTAAAGATTCAATTTCAGCTAAATGATCTAATATCGAATTTGCATTTAATTGGGCTACACGTAACTTAGAAATACAATCTGTGGGTAAGGTACCCTTTACATTAACAGTCACATTAACTTGTCTAAATCAGATGCTGTATAATCTGAATACGGTTAGACTTATCATCTTTACGCACAAAAATTTTTCCATCACGCGACCAAATATGCTTATAATTAAGCGGTTCGAGTTTACTTTTTGCTAGTAGACGCAGTTCATGGATGGGTGCCGGTAACATCTCATATAGGCTGAGCTGCTTGTCAGCAAGATCACCCGAGTTATCGACTAGCTGGTAATATTTAATAATTCCAAATTTACGCTTACATTCCAATACATAATTGCGTACATCTGTAGACTTAAACCTAATAATGAAAGATTTGGTCGCTGAGTTATGAGCAGATGATCCTGAAGTTGAACCAACATTATTTGTAACAGGCGCAAAAGGGCGTACATCAATAATATCACCACGTAGATTTTCCAGTTTAAGTAAAACAAGAATTTTATTAGTAAGTTCACTAAATGAAATTTGGCAAGTAGAAGGAATACCAGTAACCCGAAGTTGTGTGTTGAAAGATGCATTTGCATATAATTCCTTAAGCTGTTGTATCTCTGCACGTAAAGCAGCATTTTCACTCTCCAAGTTAGACATACGATTACTAAATGATTCGAAACTGCTATCAAGTTTTTCGAGCTTCTCTTTAATAAAATTGGAATCAGCTTTAGAACTGCTGAATAAAAAAGCAGTCTGCTGAGACTGTGATAGAGAATGCCAATCACTGGGCAAATCCATGCTACTTAGATGATTGTCAACAAAAGAGTGATCAAGAGAATTACTTAAAGAAGAGTTCAAGGAACAATTTAGATTGCGCGCAGCATCAAAGGTAAAATGACGAGCTGCAACTGATGAAGTCGAAGCAATGTTAACACTAGTATTAATTAAATATTGCGACTTAAGTACAGGTTCACTTAAACATGTATTACAACAAAGATCACTCGGCTTGTTTTTTAAAAATAGCTTAACGCAGCCTGGATGAAAATGCTTATCACACGAATTGCAAACTAAAATAAAAGTCGAAATAGGCTTAGTGCATCTGGCACATTTGATTATATTCGTTTTAGAGTGTTCACTCATTAGAAATCTCTCCGGTGACAACCTAAAATAAAAGTATTGAAAAACGTAAAATTAGATAAAATCAATTTTGTTAACATTAACAAAGTACCAATAACTAAAAATAATTGAGCTTAAAACAATAAGTATATAAAATATAAAAAGTAGCCTTATACTAGTACTAATGATTATATAGATTTATAAGTATCGTAGTGACTCTAACGTAGTAATACTGTATAACGATTTGTATGTTATATATTCTCAATACGGAACTATTGTTCGGCGCTGAATAAGCTATAAAAGTAATGAAATAGCACAAGTGGCGCCATCTAGCGGATAATTTAGAAACTACGTTGTCTAGACGCTCGCCATTAATTAACACGTAGTCGCTATAACCTAGAAATGAATTAACTACGTAACTTAAAGCATTAATATTAATTAATTAATACTAATCGCTAATCGGACGTCGAATAAAGCTGAGAACAGTAATACTAAGGCACTCACTCTTGATACGCATTAATCACTACATACGAATATTTCGAATTGAGAGTAATTTTATGCATATGTATATATATATATGTGCGAATATATCTATATATACCACATAGTAATTGACACTATATAACGTCATAAAAGATTTCGCACTATGTCACTAGACGGTCAGACTTGATGGTCGGCTAATACGGGAGCAGTAAGCACCGTCAAAGCAGGCAGCATAATGGTGGTCACTCAATCGTCACCACTGGGTGTAAATAACAGTCAGCATGGACGATGATCCACCAACGAAGGCTAAGATGATCGAGAATTTAATCGATGGCCCCAACGGCTCTTGACTCAAAAACACATAAATATATTATGTCACAGCGAGCCCTCAGGTACCAAGAATGCTGTAATAGAAGTATACTCCCAATCGAGCCTTGAGTAATTTATACAACGGCAAAATATAAGGGCGGTGAAAAGAGCGTGCGTTCACTTACCGAGAGAGAGAGAGAGAGAGAATGAGATTGATTTTACGTTTAAACTTAGCCCATTCGATCTCGCCCAGTTATCCACCGCATTGGCATCCTCCGAAATTCGCTGGACTCCCTGGGCGAGATCAACAGGATAAAAAGAGTGATAGATCTGGGTGTCATCCGCGAAAATCATGTGGTTAGAATGCTTTAAAACGCTCGGTAAACCGTTAATATAAATTGAAAACAAAAGAGGGCCCAGGACACTGCCCTGTGGAACCCCCCTAGATGAGACAAGCCAGGCCGAGGTGTTTCCAAGTTCATCCACCACTGCCTGAGAACGGCCTACAAGGTAGTGGAAAAATCCGGTTAAGACCGTATCCGAGCACCCCAGAGAACGCAGTTTACGGAGCATAATATCATGCGGCACTGAATCGAACGCCTTAGAAAAGTCGAACAGGATGAGGATGGTGATCATGCGCTTGTCAATTGCTCTCCTAACATCATCTAGCACACCAATTAGTGCCGTCTGAGTACTGTGACCCCCCCCCCCCCGTAATATAATCAGTAAGTTGTTCATGAACCAGCTTCTCAAGAATTTTGGAGATTTCGCAGAGCTTAGCAATGGGCCTGGTATCAGACGGCAAGATCACCCTGCTCGACTTAGCCAGTGGAAAAAGCAGGGATTTAGTCCAGGGCTCTGGGAAGGATCCGGTTGAGAGAGAAGAATTTAATAGATTAGCTAGGTGAGGTGCGATCTGGGGTGCCAAGCACTTGAGCATGGGAACAGAGATCCCGTCATAGCCTATGGCTTTTGAAGAAGCTTTGGAAATGGTGGAAAGTACCTTATGGGAAGTGATAAGAGCGAAATGGAAGGAAATTGCAGGATAAAAAGAGGGTAAAAAGTCCTGGGATGCGATGAGTGACTGAAGATGAGCAAAAGTGAAGCGAGAGGGTGAATATGATATGGATGCGTAATAGTTATTGAGCTGATCGAGTGAAAACATGCTAAGAGGTGACTGAGATGGTTTAGCTACAAAACCCATGTTCCTGAGCTCTTTCCACAGACCTGAGGAGTTGGCTGCAGACTTGATTGTGTGATTGTAATAAGTAAATTTACTCGAGTCCAGAGAGTTTTTAACTAGACTACGAAGGTCTTTATAAATATGGTAGTCTGAGCTCAGGCCCGTGGTCAAGTATCTCTTGTAGGCTATGTTACGAGCCTTAATGTTTTGTCTAATGAGCGGAGTGATCCATGATTTATTAGAGCTTCTGATGGTGGTGAGCTGTGCTGGTGCTAGGGAGTCAAAAGTAAATAATATAGAAGTGACAAGGTTGGAGAGGAGGTCGTTGATAATGGTGGGCGACGAAAAGAGTGAAGGAGAAGGAGAGTTTGTGCGACCAGGCGAAATACGCGACAAATGAGTAGATGATCGACAAGACGACATAGTAGTGGTGTTAGGGTGAGATGAAACTCGATCAAATGTATTCGAAAACAGAGCAGCTGTCTCCGACAGATCGATCAACGCAAGATTCCGCGACCGGATCCTTTTTGACTTCGGCAAAGGTTTACTAAAATCTAATTCGAGAATAATGAAGTTGTGCCCTGCTGCAAAGGGCACGGATGATTTGGTATACTTGTAGACTGGCGGAAGATTTCGAACAATAAATAAATCGAGCCATGTATGGGATGAAATAGTAGCTGCATGAGTATGATGAGTAGGGTCGGATTCAATCAGAGAGAGGTCTAATGACTCTAAGTAGAACTCCAACATGGCGGACGACCCATCCTTCTGGCCCATATTGATGTTAAAATCTCCGGTGATTACCACTTGATCGCAAGTATGCAAGAATTTTGATAAGGAGTCAAAAAATTCGAATGGGTAGGCCGCTGTGGGCCTCCTGTAGACTACACAAAAGAGCAACGAACTGGAACAACCATAAATTTGAAAAATCATAAACTCTGGAGAGTTGGAAAACATAGGGTCCGAGTGAGCAACTAACTTAACATCAAGATTACTCCTAATGTAAGCCGCAACACTCCCCCCTCCTTTCCCACTCGATCCAATTTATATAATGTGTACTTTGGAAGGCCCAGCATGTCGGAGGAGTCGTAATCCTTATGAAAAGCTTCGGAAAAGGCCATGGTATCATGATTTGAATGTATAACTAATGATTCAACGAATGAGAAATGGGTTTTAGTCGGTTGATGTTCACATGAAAGATGGAGAATGTAGTGTTAGTGAGAGATGATGCCTGGCCTGGCCGGCCAACCCTCATTTCGACGAAGTGGAGTTAGAGGACGAGAGACTGAGGATGTCCGATTCAGAGTGTATGGGAAGAAGCTGCCCTCCCTTGGTTTTACGCATATGTACAATAAGATTCTTGACTATAGGTCTCGTATAGCCCAAGTTCGAAGAACGACGAATAGCTTTAGACAATAATACATGTAACTGCTTGGGCCATAACGCACGTAAAAATATTGAACTCGCACCATCCGCACCGAACAGAGAATCCGCCGTGACACCTTTTAAGAGACGCGCTCGTTCAAGGATGAGATCCCTGATGGAGGGAGAAGAAAACCTGACCACGATTCCGTTACTGGCGTTGTTTCCATTAGAAACAGCGGTAGACGATGTTGCCGAATGTACGTCCTGATTTCTAATCCCATTTCGGGCGAGCCAGGGTCAGGTGTCAATAATGTGCGAGTTGACCCGGGGGAGTTTGATAGCCGACAAGACCTTCTCGACGACCTCTCCCTCCGTAATTGTTAAATTATCCGGAATACCAAGCAAAAGTATTTCGCAGGTATCGCTAACGGGCATCGTGGTATTCCCCATGCAAATTCCTCTAACCTCGCCAATTTGACCGCGAATGTCATCGTTCGCGTCCTCAAGAGCACCCAGACGGCTCGATACGTCCGCAAATCTTTCGTCGGTCACTGCCTCTAACAGTGAAACCCGGGAATTAAGTTCCCGAATTTCGTTATCCAGTCCCTGCACCGAAGACTCAATGCGCGAGACCGAATTTTCCAGTTTTGACTCCAAGCGGCTCACGAACTCTGTAAAGAGAGCGGCCATATCAACGGTACCATCGTACATTGTGAAGAGGAAGGTAAACGGCCAGACGACGTGATTGAAGGGTGAGAAATTGATGATGAAGACGACACAGCGGTAGTGTAAGAGTGAGCTGAAGGATGATTACAAGTATCAGAAAAAGAGCAGCTGCCACCGGCGGATCAATTAAAGCAAGGTTCCGCGACCAAATCTTCTTTACAGCTGGCAATGGTTTAATAAAATCAAAAGCAAGGACAATGTAGTCGTGCCCAGCTGCAAAGGGAACTGATGACTTATAATAAATATAGACTGGCGGAGGATTACGTGTAATAAATAAATCAAGCCAGGTATGAGATGAAAGGGTGGATGAATGCGTATGGTGCGTATGAATCCAACATGGCGGACGCCCCATCTTTATTGCACATATTAATATTAACATCGCCGGTGATGACTACCTGGTTGCATGTATGTAAATAATTGAAGTGAAATGAGTGAAAGACGGAAGATAGTAGATAGGCAAAAATCGAAAGTCGCACTAATACATGTCGCACTAACAAAGGTAGTAGAACAGAGGTAATCAAGGTAGATAGAGATTTTGTACTAATTAACATAATGACTAACATTCCGTATAGGGAAAAAGGGTTTTCGTAGAATGAAAGTTGAGCGAAAGGAAAGGATGAATGTAAAAGCTCAGAATGAAAGAAAGGGTGAGTGAGATAATAGATAGGTGAATAGGAACTCCTTCTTGTAGGTTAGGCAAAAGCCAAAGAAGAGAGAAGAAAGAAGAGAGAAGAGAAGAAAGAAGAGAGAAGGGAAGAAAGAAGAGAAAGGAAAGGCAAGAGGTAAACCTCATAAACAGTTGGTCTTGCTCCCCTGAAAAAGCGCAAAAGTAAGAAACAAAGAAACAAAGAAACAAAAATAAAAATAAAAAATAAAACCGAAGCAATAAATAAGAACAAACGAGTAAAGCATAATCGCAAGAGCAGAGAAAGGCTAAAGCGAACTCTTTACGTTCTGTAGTCCAAATAACCGTCACAGTCGAGGATAAGAAGTACAAGAAAGACAGGAATAAACGATGTGACATGGACGACCGCCGGTATGCCAGAGGCGAGGTACGGCGGCAATGATCGATGCGTTAGGCATAGATCTAGCTCGGTTTTTTTTTTTTTTTTTTTTTTTTTTTTTTTTTTTTTTTTTTTTTTTTATGTAAATAATTAGTCAACGTATCAAAAAATTGTGATATGTAGGCCGCTGTGGGCCTTCTATAAACAACACTAAATAGCAGCGCACTGGTTTTATTACGAACTTGAAAAATCATAAATTCCGGGGTGTTGGACAAGACAGGGTCAGAGTGAGCCACAAGCCTAACATCAAGATTATTCCTGAAATAGGCAGCTACACCCCCCCCCCATCCTTACCCACCCGGTCCAGTCTGTGTAAGGTGTAGCCAGGAAGGCCCAATATGTTGGAGGAGTCATAATCTGTGAGAAAAGTTTCTGATAAGGCAATGATATCGTGATTAGATGGAAGGACTAGTGATTCAATGGATAAAAAGTGTGTTTTTAGGCGGTTAATATTTACATGAAAAATGGAGAATAAAGTGTCAGTAGGTGGTGACGACTGACCAGGCAACCTTCATTGCGAAGGAGATGAATTATGAATTGAAAGGTTATTTAAGTCCGACTCAGAGTGAATCGGAAAAAGCTGCCCTCCCTTCGTTTTACGCATAAACACCGTGTAATTTTTAACAAAAGGCCTCGCAAAACCCAAGTCAACAGAACGACGCAGCGCTTTACTTAAAAGGACGTGCAACTCCTTGGGCCAGAGTGCACGTAAAAAGATCGACGAGCCTCCACCCGCACCAAAGAGGGAATCCGCTGATAAACCCTTGAGAAGGCGAGCCTTCTCTAGAACAAGATCCCTGGTTGATGGGGAGGAAACCCGGAAAACAATTCCCTTATTGTTAATATTATTACTACTACCGCTAGCAGTCGAAGTCGAAGTCGCCAGTTTTGAATCTTGAATTCCTGTCTTGTTCCGGACAAGCCATGGACGGATATCAACCACTTGCGAGCAGACGCGTGGGAGATTGATGGCGGGTAAAACCTGGAACGTGGTATTCGCGTACCCGGTAAAATTAATTAATTATTATAGTTAATAAAAATCGTTGGGTCGCGTTGTCCAATACCGCGCACACAAGTAATTTATTTTTCCGAACTGAGGGCTGTCGCCAAGAACGCGAGTTCGCTGGGACGAACGGTGTGGAGGATTCGGGCGATCCTCCTTGCCTCGACACGCTTATATTTTTAAATTAAATGAATAGTCGGCGGGAGCGGGGAGAACAAACTAAACACACAATTAATTAAAATAAAAATAAAAGAAATATTTATTCTAATATATATTAACAAAATGGTCATCCAGGCCTCGTGCCGCGACAAATGTTGCTTCGCGCGGGCGGAAGTCCCGGGAAACCTGTTGGATCGAGATCCTAGCCTGCGACAGGTTTCACTCCCAGGAACCGCTGTTCGAGTACCGTTGTACTCGATCACACTCCCGATGTACACACACACACAAGGGCGGGGGGAGGGTCACGATATAGAAATCAGGTACTCACCGGTGACGCTCCTCGGGGGTGGCCCAGCCGATCCTCGGCGACTGGTCGACCTCCTTGACAAGGGAACGACCGGCGGTTGAGGTGGTGAAGGCGGCCCTAGCCGTGTCAAGCGAGTCGCGATCCGCGGTATCACACGCGCACGACCCCGTCCTTAGATACACACACACGAAACTACACGGGACACACGTGTTTATTCACCCGGGTCTCCGCACTTAGCCCTGCTCCGGAACAACCGTTCACAGAGCTTAATACAGAGATGGGTGGAATGCACTCTCGGCATCATTACACACTGATTAGGTGATCGCCTAATTTCTCGAAACAGGGATGAGAGTGGGGAAACACACACACACACTCTCGCGCTCTCATCCCTACGTATATTCGCGCGCGTAATTGTACACTCGTAGATGAAACAAACAAGTGTCGTCGGTTGGCCTTGACAAATGAAAGGCTCCGACGACTCACAATTCGCGAATTTAAATATTCTATTTGTCGTGAATAGATTGTGTGACGATTTCCGTCACAAACCTTTTCGACGACCTCCTCTTCCGATAAGGCTAAATCCGCAAGGATGTCCAACAGCAATAATTCGTAGGTATCTGAAGAAACTGGCATCGTGAACACCGCCGATGACGACTGGCTGTTACGTGCGTCACCAATCATGCCACGGATTGCTTCGTTCGCCGTCTCCTGCGCTCTTAGGCGGTCCGGAACGCAGGAAAATCTCTCATCGGTCGCAGCTTTGATTTGCAGAATCCGGGCATTCAGATCCGGGATCTCGCTGGCCAGCCCCTGCACCGATGTTTCGATACGCGAGACCGTGCGCTCGAAATTGGCCTCTAACCGGCTCGCGAAGTCCGAAAAGAGAGCGGCCATGTCGACGGTACCAGTCTGTTGCGCGGGTAGACCGGAGCAGCTCTCGGTGGGCGCGGCGCCGCGAGGTTGCTTAGCAACCTGCGGACATGGCGGCAAAGTGGGCGAGGCGACGCGCTTGGCAGTCCCAGCGGTGGGGGTCGCAGCAGATTGCTTGACGCATGACGTGAGCTCACCATCCGATAGTACCGTCCCGGGAAGTGCTGCCCCCTCACGCGGTACGGGCAAGGCAGAGTTCTTCACGAGTCGGCAACAGCGCGGTTCGTTGGAATCAGGCAAAATCACGAAGCAGTTTGATGAATGTAGCTGCCGCATCTAGAACATACCTCTGCATAATCCTTCTTCACGATTCTAAGGCTACAAAGCAAGTGCAGCGCGTAGCCGGCAGCATCTCTCAAGGTGATAAGAGTATAAAACCTTGAGGAAGAGATGGAAACCGCGACGAGATTGAACCCTAGATACAGGTGGTAACCAGTAGAGGCGCTGATCAATTGTGCGAATACGCCGATGTGGGGCCGCCAATTTGTGAGTAGACGAGACCTACCTCTTGCAATAGCCAATTTTTTCAGAGGAGATATAAGGATTCCTGTGCGATAAAAAGTACCTGATATTATTTCAGACAACAGCCGCGACTCCAGGGAATCACCTCCTCTTAGTTGAAACTCGTGGAAAAGAGTGTGAACAAAAATAACACGATACTAGAAGAGGCGAATTTCGAGCGCGTCCAGTATACCCACAAGAGAGAGAGAATAAGAGAGAGAGAGAAAGAGAGAATGAGAGAATGTGAGAGAGAAAGAGAGAATGAGAGAATCAGAGAGAGAGAGAGAGAGAATGAGAGAGAGAGAGAGAGGGAGCGAGAGAGAGAATGAGGGAGAGAGTGATAGAGTGCGAGTTATCTATCTACAGAAAAAGGTTTGAAACGTGTAATTGCTGTAAAATTGCTGAAATAAGTTTTTGGTATGAGATCTTACCTGGGATTTGATCTGAGATCTCCAGTGAGATTTTTTAATGGGGATATGTATATATGGGCTATTTCACGTCAAGTGGTACGATGAAAATTTTAAATCACTCCAAATTTTCTGAACAGACTGGAAATATATTCCAGAAGATAGAAAAAAAATTTTAGGTGTTAAAAGTAATTTGCCTAAAAGTTATTCCACCATGAAAAATGGAAATTTTTCAATTTTTTAAAAAAATGGCTATTTTCAAAGCCATTTATCCCAAAATCTATTGATTTTTTTGAAAAAACATTACAAACAACTTTTGTTCAAAATAATCTTTAGAACTCATCTACCTGGGTTACAATTCTTAATTTTAAATGCTGGAAGAGATAGAGCACTCGAAAATATTGAATATCAAAAAAAGGCGACCACGCCACAATCGATTTTGATCTAACAACACTCAAAAGATCACATTTTTTGAGAGCTTTCGAATGGCGGTGGTTAGATTATTGGCCAAGACCGCTGGTGTAAGTTATACCCCATAAACCTCACAAAATCACTAATTTTCATGTATTTTAGGGCATAACTTCCACAGCGGTCTTGGCCAATAATCTAACCACCGTCATTCGAAAGCTCTCAAAAAATGTGATCTTTTGAGTGGTGTTAGATTAAAATCGATTGTGGCGTGGTCGCCTTTTTTTTGATATTCAATATGTCCGGGCGTTCTATCTCTTTGAGATTTTAAAATTAAGAATTGTAACCCAAGTAGATAAGTTCTAAAGATTGTTTTGAACAAAAGTTGTTAATAATGTTTTTTCAAAAAAATCAATAAATTTTGAGATAAATGGCTTTATAAATAGTAAGTTTTCTAAAAAATTGAAAAATTTCCATTTTTCATGGTGGAAGAACTCTTAGGCGAATTATTTTTAACATCTAAAATTTTTTTACTATCTTCTGGAAGATATTTCCAGTCTGTTCACAAAATTTGGAGTGATTTAAAATTTTCATCGTACCACTTGACATGAAACAGCTCATATATATACATATATATATATATATATATATATATATATATATATATGTATATACAAAACAATATATCAAAAATTGTAAAAACAAATCGTTATTTCTATTTGAATTTCTAATATTTGTCATCCTAGTACATGTGGTATTTTAAATTCTAATTCGAATGTTATAATTAATAATTTATTAATATGAATCGATCTATTTGGAATTATACAGAGTTTATCAGGTATCAATGTAAATAATAAGATTAGAATTAATTATTGAGAATAACAAAATTTGTTATTGATATAAATGGTAAAAATGATCATTGTTTTATTAGTTATTACGGATTTATCCCAACAAATTAAACAATTGTAATATTTATTTTATTACTAGTACTATAAATTATGTTAATAAATAGTTTTTAAAAAATAAGTTTTTGAATATAACATTATATTGTAATTTGATGGTAAAGAAATATTATGTTAACAATAATATTTAACTGCGTGCGAAGCTTGAAGAGTGTCGCTTATTGGAGACGATGTCCAGGTGGTCAGGATGACCTCTAGGTCATCCGGACATCATCTACTGGAAAGCCTGCATGTCAAAATGTCTGAATTCGAGAAAAAGGGAGAAAAAGGAGGTGGCATACCCGGGGGGTTACCGACTGAGCAAAAAAAGACAAGTATTGCATTTATTTAAAAAAATATGTAATTTAATGCAAAACCCAAATACAGAAGCACTAGGTAATAAAATAATAAGTAATTCTACGAAGTTCCAGGTCAATACGATAAAGACACCCTAAAAATTTCTGCACCGAAAATTACGGTTATCTCTGATTTTTCGGTGCAGAAATTTTTTTGGGTGTCTTTATCGTATTGACCTGGAACTTCGTAGAATTACTTATTATTTTATTACCTAGTGCTTCTGTATTTGGGTTTTGCATTAAATTACATATTTTTTTAAATAAATGCAATAATTGTCTTTTTTTGCTCAGTCGGTAACCCCCCATGTATGCCACCCCCTTAATGCATCAACAAGAAGTAAAGTAAGGGGATGTCGGATGGTCTAAAACGATGGTACGCAGGTCGGTAATATAGATTGTTAAATTTCATTGTATATTTACGACGTAAATGGCATAAGCGTTCTCTTCTATGTCTATCAAATGTATATTGGCAATGAGATAATTAAACGAAAATCGTCACCTCGACTATTGGCGCTAAGGTCAGTCGAGATATTTCCAAAATAATTGTTAATTTAAAAAAAATAGACCAAACCATGCAAATCGAGAGATAACGCTCGCTGTATCATTTCGTTACAAATATTTAAGGCACCGTAATAAGGAAAGAAAATCTTTCTACTACTAATGATCGAGTTTATGCGATCGATAGATATACCAATGGATGGCAGTAGATAAATAATATTTTTGTAATATGTAAAAAGTAACAAATGTGGCAATGCCAATAAAATTATTTAGAATTATAACCTGTTCAAAATATGATCATTTGTTTACATTTTTTTTATTAACGTGTTTTCAATAATGTATCCACATTTTGCCAGATATTAAAATCTTTTACTATGACGTTTAGGTGTGATGTTTATATCATTTTTGATTAATAATTACAAACCAATAGTGGTTTGCTCAATTACTATTATAAAAATAATTTTTCATTAAAGTTTCGAACCATCAGACCCTTCCTCATGTTTTAAGTCATTTGGGGCATTAGTATCACATTTTTTGGTGTGGATCCCTGTAATTTGGGTTTGATATCTCTTTATACTATCATGCAGTACACCAATCTTAAATATCCCATATGAAAGTAAAGCAAAAGAAAATCATGCATAAAATATTTTACATTACTAGAATTAACCATGCGCGCTCCGTGCGCTCTTGCGTTTTTTATCAGTCATTATTTGAAATATTACGCTGTATTATTTACATAAAACAATAACTTTTAATAATATATTTATTCATAATTTATTATACTCCGAGTTGGTCAAGAAAATTTAAACATTACGTTTCTCGCGCTGTCAAATCTAACCTACAATGTTTTAAACGCATGCGTAAAACGTAAACCAATCACATAGCCGTTTCACTTGGCTTCACAACATCCGGCAATCACGTTTTTATATAAGGATTATTTTAAACAAAACAAGGAAGTTTTGAAATAATAATGCTGTCACGCCCTCGGACATATTTTCAACAATGTATCCACATTGATTAATAACTACAAATTAAACTAGTTCGCTCAATTATTATTTAAAAAAAAATTTTTCTTTATAAATCAAACCATCAGATATTTTCTCTGTATCGATTTTTTAATTAATATTTTAGATACATTTTTTGGTGTAGATCTCTGTAACTTCGTTTCGACATCTCTTTATGCTCTTAGGCAGAATACCAATCTGAAATATCCCATTAGAAAGTATAGCAAATTAAATGCATGCATTTCTAGTAGCATATCGAGCAATAAAGTAAAACAAAAAAAATCATGCAAAGATATTAACAAATCACAAAAGAAAGTAAAAGAAAAAACATTTGTAAATAGTCGATTGTCAAGGGTCTTAACAATCGACTATTAACAAATTCAACAATGGAGGGTGAAAATTTTCAGTCAAAAAAGTATAGTAAAAGAGAAAACTGGTATCAACAATTGACATTTCCCAGGATTTCTAATAAGGTATCTGAATTTAAATCCAATACATCACTAAAATTATATATATTGATAAATAGGAAAGTTAAAGGACACAGTTTCATGTGAGATTTTAATTACTTTTAATTGTAAAGCATTCAATTTTCTATTACTTGTTTTTAAATTAAACTTTTTGACAACTTCTTCAATAGATAACGTTAATAAATAGTAAATAACAAAATCTACAAATGGACAAGAAAATTTTTTGATAATTCTTTGATTTTAATTAACTTTTTACCACATTGGCGGCTAATAAAATCCTCCAAACCATTAACGAGCTATTTATGTAAGGTATTTTTTAAAATTTATATGAATAAATCAATTGTGGCATGGTCATCTTATTACAACTTTTTCTATTGTCATCGCTTGTTTTTATTTGTTTTTATATAAAGGAATCTGATCCGGATTTTTACATTCTACATAATTTTTGCAGCAAAAGTTATATTACATGTCATAAAATAAGTTGATAGAATTTGAGATAAATAGCTTCAAAACTAGCTATTTCTGAAAAAAATTAAAATTTTTCACTTTTTGAGGTTAGAATCAATGTTGGTAAAATTGTTTCTATCACTAAACAATTTTGACCTGTCTTCTGGGAAATATCTCTATCCTTTACAATAAAAATGGTGTGATTTAAAATTTTGGCCAGACGTGTTTATCTCAAATTAACCATAAACATATATTGTGACAATGTTCTTCGCACATATCAACATGATTGACAGATATTAAAGGGAATACCTACCTACCCGAATAGCTAAGCAACTATATATTTAAACATATCTTCTCATATAACATCAACCTTTCCCTATATCTACCTACCCGCACTGGATCTAAGTCCTACCTACCCTCACAATCCTAATAACCCTTCCCATATATCACTAATACACACTAACACTGGAAATATAAGTAAGCTGGAACGACTAGCGAGAATCCAGCTTATCATCATGACTGTCTAGGCAATGGTTGAGGGAGATTTGAAATTAACAGCAAGTTGAAATCAGCAAACACAGGGATTCCCAATATCCTGACAAGCACGGAGAAGCTGAGCTGGAAGATGTCAGCAGTCTATAGCTAGGGCGAAAAGAGGTATCCTCGACTCATGGTGTCCGGAGTCAGCATACAAGCAGCTAGTCCGCTATGAAGATAATACCATTTATTTTAGTATATGCTAGTGGCAAGTAGGAGAAGGACGCAAGGAACACATACAGCTGTATCTTAATATCACAGCCGTATCTGAGTATGACAGCTGTATGTTAGGAGAAACGAGGCTGAATCGAGGTTATGTTTGTGTGCACAAGTTAGGTGTATAGTAGATAACGAATTAACCTGTTGTTAAAAACGCATATCAGCGCCACCCCAAGACATAAAGAATTATCTAGAGATTTTACATGGAGTAGCTGCGGCGACCTTAGTGTGCGGTGTCATCAAGTGAAGCAGAGTAGAGGCAGCTCCAGGTAACGAGGTTAGCGGCGTAGCAACGTAGTCGACTTCGCGCCTGAATCTCGCGTCGTAATTACTAGTTAACAATCTGGGATTATAAACGAGATTAAGGAAGTATCAGCTGCGACGTCCAGGTGAAGAGGATATTAGACAGCAGCAGGATAACAGCTACATCGAGGTGCACCAACGCGGTCCTCCGAGTACGAGCTATGCGCATGCGCAAATGCCCAATCATGGCTCTCGAGCAATACAAATTCTAACTAAAATACTTTGTTACTGTCATCCCAAACGTCAAATCATAGATATAATAGCTTCTCGAACTTCTCAAACTGCCAGAATACCTGAGACTAATTGGTGCCGACACGTAAACGTTTTGCGACCGTAAGAATCAGTTGCCACACGAAGCGGACCTACGGGGAACGTGCACCTCTTGTGGCTCGCGCGATGCACGTACCCCTTAGGTCGAAAATACGCTTTCTCGTTTTACAAAACGGAGGCAAACAAAATACTCGGTGATAATTACGCATAATTAAGTATCGCTGATATGCAATAATTTTATCTATTATTTTAAATATTAGTTGTTTAATACTCCAGTATTCTTCGAAGCGATTCATCATGGGTTCAATGTCTCTAATAATCTTTTATTAGTGGGGAAGGGTAATAGTAGATTTCATTTTGCTTTTTTTATTTTTCGAAAAAAATCGAAACGTCATGCTTTTACATTATTTAAGGTGATTCTTGAGTCAAATTTTCATTAATTTTTATGCATAAAAAAGGTACGATGTTTGCGCTCAAAAATTTTAAACATAAGAATTATATTGAAAATATTTAAATAATTAATTGAAAATTTGCATGAATATTTGACTTATAAAAATGAAGAGCATGGCGTTCAAAATTTTCTTAAATAAAGCCTCATTTGTTGATGAAACAATAAAAACCCAAGATTACCTACAAATCGATATGAAACGCAGAATTTTGCTACGATTGTCTACGGGGACCGTGCGCACGATTGTCGTAAATCTTGCACGGTCCCTGTAGACCTACCGCAGTAGAACATTGTAAATATTTCACATTTATTAATTCTTTTCTCGCCGATTTTTTGTAATTCGAGTTTGTGTGTATCTTTTTACTAAAATAATTGAAAATTCGCTAGTAGATGACAAGAAATTCACCCGAACAGAGATATACTATTTAGTAAAATTTTGCAGAATTGCTAATTCTGTCGCAAAAAAAATTTTGGTTTTAAAATACCGTTTTATAGAATATTTGCCTCTACTAAACAGTGCATATGAATTTTCCCCGATTTTTAAATCGATATGAAACGCAGAATATTGCTTCGATAATCTACGGGGGCGTATAAATCATGCCTTATCTGTTACTTTTACTAGCGATATTTCATTTACGAAAAAAATGATTTTCGGAAAATGAAAGGAAAAGCCTAAATTAACCGACAAAATTTCATTTTTAACATTGCAAGTATATCTATATATACAAATTTTGAATGTGTATAGATATACCTCAAATGCTTTCCGTTGGCGTTCTCCTTTATGCTGCTGTAAAGGTAAGCTACATACTCTTAAGCGTATGAAGCTATACCTTATAACGAGCGGGAGTGCCGATAGGAAAAGCTCGTAGATGATCGGGAAAGCCCGCGCGCAAGCCGCATAAGGACTAATAATGGTCCGACGCGAGTAGTATGTGGGGTACTATAGGAAAAAATGGCGGCCAAGATGGCGGCGGCGGTGGGGCAAAGTAGGAAAACTCGGAGAAAGTCGGGAATTTTGGCGGATGGTCGTGTGTCTGCGTGACATGAGTCATAGTGTTGGAGGTGTTGAGCGGGGGATCGCGTAGTGGGGGGTATGTATATTTTCTCATGTACAGGGCATTGTAGGAGTCTTGATGGAGGGGATGGGTGACACTTGTCTGCCGTATTGGGAAGAAAATGCTCGTGACGTATTATGAATGGTTATGCGTGGGCCCATGCGGAGGATACGTCATCGTAAGCATAGGGGGCTACGCTGCGAGTTCGGAGACTCAGCTGTTACTTCATTTTTCCAAAGGATGCACAGGTATAGGTACGAGGAGAGGGGAAGAGGGAGAGAGAGAGAAAGTGAGAGAAGTACACGTATAATAGGTTATACGTATTGTATATTATTTGGATATTTTCAATGATTATTTAAAATTAATAAATAGGATATATAGGGAAGTGTATAGGTGCGATAAATGAATAGATTATTTATTGTTTTAAAATAATTTATTTATGAATAATATTAAATTTTTGTATATATTTCTGCTTAATATTATTTATTTATACTTGTATAATATTATTAATATACATGACATTTATTTAGATATTAGTTTAAAAATGGTTTGAGAAATGATAGAATTAATATGTAGTGTTATTAGTTCGTTAAATATTACATCGAAATAATGTTCAATAAATTCTTTACTGAGATTTTCTAATATTTTATTTTTTATGTTTAACGCTTGTGAACTGATGTAATGTTTAATAAAAATATCAGTTCGTGGTAATACAGTATTTTCGGAGAAACTCTGATATATTTCTTGAATTATATTACAATTACACATTGACACAATAGGTAAGATTTTCATAAGTGTGTTTATACTGCAATCGATGCACGTTAATACTTTGACTAGTCCGTCAAATGAAGTACGTTGTAGAACGATAGCTGGTGCATATATTTTCGGTTTTTTTTGTCGACGAAGGTGAAAACTGATTCTCCTTATTTGATGTTTGTAGATCGGAATCAATTTCGATATTTTCATGATCTAGAATAATAGCTTTTGAACCGTATGTAGTAGTAAAATTCACTGACACTCCATGGAAAGAAATTTTGTTTTGTGTAGTAGAAGTATCGTCACTCTCGAAATACTTTGTGATATCTTTAAATAATAATTTGAAAATTTCCCAGGCTTCTAGTGTAAATACAATGCCATAGAACGATTGGTTTATAATTTTAACTCAACACTTAAAATTATTATTTTTATCACAGTTAAATCCAACAATGACTTTTTTTGAACAGGAACTATTCAGTGGATAAACGCGCGAGTATAAGAAATAACTGGAGGCTTCTTCTCTTGAATTATATGATGACATTTTGAAGCGTTTCTGATTTATTAAGGCTAATACTATGTATGTAGTATGTAGTATGTTCACCACTGTTCATTTTAAACGTTAAAACTTAACGTAATTAAGTATAGAAACGAGAAGTGAAGTGTTTCAGGTAACGATTCTTTGCTTTATAATGTACAATTCAATTTTCTGTTTCTTAAATACTGCAACCAAGTACAGTTGCGAGAGTTGTAGAAGGGCGTAAGTGAAGATAACAAATAAACATGAGTAAGAAGTGAAAATATATAAGAGTTATATGCGTAAAATCAGAGAAAGTAGAGAGTAGATAATTAAGTGGGTATAGAAAAGTCATAGAAATGTCCATTAAGGGACGTTATATCTATGAATAAGTCCAGTACGTTTAAAGAATAATTAGAAGCTTGTACACTCATCGCTAAGGTCTTTTTAATGAAATACCATTGGATATGAAAACTTTTATGTACTAAGCATTAAGAAACGACATTTTCACGTATATCTACTAAAATAATATACATTTTATCTGCTACATAGCCGTCTAGAGAAATATTGAGGGTTATAAAAAGAGAAGAAAAAACTGTTTCTTTAAATTATTTTAGGAAAATGTTTTTATTACTTCATATAATATATAGAAAAAATAAATAGCTTGTTCATTAGGAAAAATGTATATAATGTGAATTTTTGGACAAGAGTTTTCAGTCTGTGCACAGAGTTTCGATAGTGTGCTTCTGTTTCCCGTAAGTTTTACTTTGAAAATATCTTTAGAAAACGCGGGAGTATTTAAAGTGTTTAAAAAAGTGTTAGAAGATGTTCAACTCGAGAGACTTTGTCGAGGAGAGCCTAAAGATATAGAAATTAATAGGCAGTTATGCATTTTAAGAAACCCAAATTCGCGCTTCCGTATTTATAATAATCGCGTGAGTGATAGTCGTAGTGTTACTATTTACAGACAATCGCTTGCACAAAGCATGAAAGACATGTTTAAGTCGTTTGTTGAAAATAAGAAAGAAGAATTTTTATACAAAGTTTTTAAGATTTGTATACAGGAAAGTGATGTGACCCTTTTAAAAATTGTCATGGACGAGATGAAAAACCAATTTCCAGAAGGAGAAAAAACTAAACTTGTGTCGATACGATATCAACAAATTCTAGAAAGTAATTGTAAAATTCATTCATTATATTTGTATAAGTGAAATATATATTTAGCGTCTAAAGTTATAAATGCATTAAAGCTAACACTGTTTTGTATTATACTTGAAATGTACCTAAAAATTGAGTACTTATTTTCTGGATAAAAATTTAAAAAATTTATGTTTTATTAAATATTAACTTTAATTTATCTTATTTTAATTTGTAATTTCTATATTTAAATTGAAACTATTTGGATATTCAAATTTTATAAACTTATTTAAATACATAAGATAGACAAGTTTAAACATTTTTCTCGACTTTGCTTTACTTAATTTATGATTACATTATTTATTTTAATTTAAATATTAATGTATAATTGTTTTTATTTTACTTATAGAAAATGAGCAGGATGCAGTGCATGATGACGAGTTGGATAGAAATGTTACATTACCTATCAGTGATGGTGAGTTTAAGATTTAAACATATTTATATCAATAAATTAAGAAATTGTACAAAAAGTATTTATAAATAATATTAATCTCAAAAAATTTCAAGGTTCTTCTCTTACGTATATTGATGTTTATTATGCAAGAGCAACAAAGAGAAAAAATCGCTATCTGGCAACCCTGATAAGTAAGTCGTTCATTACTTTATACGAAGTCGAGGAATATTTTAAAAAATTTGCAACTAGTGCGCGAGTAATTTTGTTAAAATTTCGGGATAATAACTTAACCGGAAATGTAACGACTGATTTAAACGAGTGTATGCAAGCGTTATTTAGTTATATATTACGTACTTATGACCAAAATGATTTCATAGGGATCACAGTATCGAGTAATACTCTAAATCAGGGACCTATTTATAAATTTAAACGGTTAAATCAATATACGGTTGAGGATTTATGGAGGTCAATATAGTTAATATCTCAAAGTGCGCGAGAATTTAAAATTGATTACACATTTAAAATAACAGTAACTTGTGTCAAATCGATAGATGGGAAAGGTCGAAGAAATAAATACACCAACTTTGACACGGTTATTTCTAAATCTATAGTTAGGATTAATAATACCGATGAAAAATGTTTTCCGCGTGCTCTAATTGTTGCCTTAGTTCATAGTGAAAAAATTTTGGCCGGTCAAAATATTACACCAGATTTAAAATTAAAGTGGGATCAGTTTCGGCAAAGCAATTGTAAGAAGCAATTATTATTAGCTGATGAATTGATTCAAAAAACAGGGGTTCAAATAGATACAACTAGAGGATGTGGGTTAGAAGAAATTCGAAAATTTCAAGAATATTTAAAATCTTTCAATACAAGTATAATGGTATTTGAAAAAAATTATATAGGGACGGGCGATGAACCATTATTTAATGGGGTTAAACAATTAAAAGATTTAAATATTGAGATAGAAAAAACGTTAAATATTTTACAGTCCCGAGGAAAAACATTACGATGTTATTACTAATTTGACAGGGGCTGCAGCGTGTAATAATTTTTGCGTTTCGTGTAATGTAGGTACAAAACGTATATCAACGCATAAATGTTCAGATAAATGTCCTAAATGCAAAACTGTGGGTATTTGTAATAAAAATAATATCTCTTTTACATGTAGCATATGTTTATTAAATTTTTATGGTGAAAATTGTTTTAAAAACCATTTAAAAGAAAAGTCATATAGGAAAAATTTATCAGTATGCGAAGCGTTGCGAAAGTGTGTTACATGCGGTAAATTAAAATCTGTGGAATATAAATCTCATACTTGTGGCAATTCATTTTGTTCCATTTGTGCTACGATTAGGCCGTACAACCATAAATGTTATACACCAGTTATTAAAAATAAGTATAAATGTGAAAGAGAAGAATCTATATTTATTTTTTATGATTTCGAAACGCAAAAACAGACACGTTGTAACAATCCAAATAAAACAATTTTATTTCACAAAGTTAATTTATGTGTAGCACAAGTTTGTTGCAGTTCTTGTATTGATTCGGAAATGAAAAATATTTGCAAAAATTGTAATTACGGATTGACTTATATATTTAAAAATAATGTTTTCAAGAATTTTATTGATTTTATTATAAATATTGAAAAACAACAATTAAATTTTAAACAGATAATATGTATAGTTCACAATAGTAAGGGATTTGATGCTCAATTTATATTAAAATATTGTGTTGAAAATACAAAAATAACGCCTAATATTAACACAAATGGAACAAATATTATATTAATGAAAATTGGAAACAAAATTAAATTCATCGATAGTTTAAATTACTTTCATATGGGGTTAAGCAAATTACCGCAAGCATTCGGTTTTTCAGAAAATGTTGTTAAAGGAACATTTCCCCATTTATTTAATACCGAAGAAAATCGAAACTATGTCGGTAAATTACCTAGAAAAGAGTTTTATTCTCCAGAATCGATGTCGATTGCTGACAAAGCAAAATTTGATTCATGGTACAATGATTTAGAAAAAAATAATAACGTATTTAATTTTGAGCAAGAAATTATTATGTACTGTAAAACTGATGTAGATATTTTAAGGAAGTCGTGTTCAGAATTTAGAAAAAGCTTTTTAAAAGTTGGAGATACATGTCCATTTGCTGAGGCTACTACTATAGCCAGTGCGTGCTCACGTATATATACAAAAAAATATTTCTCGCGAATCGTTGGAATGGTTAATTTTAATGGAAAAAGAAACCGGTCAAGATATTATACATGCTGGTAAGGGGGCAGAATATAGACTACGTGAGAATATCCTGGTAGACGGGTATTACAAAGATACTGATGGTAAACGATATGTATACCAATTCCACGGTTGTTTTTGGCATGGATATATCGAATACTACAAAGATGATCAACGTACCAAAATTTTAGAAGGTTATGGCGATACTTTCGATCAGCGTTATTCGCGTACGATTAATATTTCCAACCGTATCAAATCATTTGGATATATACTTGTAGAAATCTGGGGGTGTGTGTTCAAAAAATATAAAACTGAAAATCCTGAATTAGTTCAATTATTAATCAATGATCCGTTATTGTTGAGTGACTGTTTAAATCCTAGAGATTCGTTTTTCGGGGGACGTACAGAGAATATCGTTTCTCTGGCAGAAACGAAAGAAAACGAAACAATTTCGTATGTGGACATTTGCTCATTATATCCTTATATATGTAAAGTAGGGAAATTCCCTGTAGGTCATCCTGATATTTTTGTGGGTGATAAATGCAAAATTTTAACAGGAAATAATTTTAATAAATTTAATAAATGAACGATTGATATAATGTAGAGTTTTACCTCCAAGAGAGTTATTTTTACCCGTACTACCAGTACGGATGCATAACAAATTAATGTTTCCATTGTGTCGATCCTATTGTGAAAATTTGAATGCACCCACGAAAACATTAGGGATAGAGAGTTGACAGGTACTTGGATCTCTGAAGAATTAAAAAAAGCTTTGAATGTAGGGTACACTATAACAGCTATATATGAAATATGGCAATATAGTGTAACTCAGTTTAAACGTGATGAGAGCAATGATAAAGGTGGACTGTTTTTGAATACATTAATACATTTTTAAAACTTAAACACGCGAGTGGGTGGCCTTCAAATTGCACTAATAATGAATCGCGTGAAAAGTATTTAAAAGAATATGAAACAGAGGAAGGCATACTTTTAGAAAAAGAGAAAATTGAATCTAACCCCGGAATGCGATTTTTAGCTAAACTAGCGTTAAATTCATTTTGGGGTAAATTTGGTCAGAGGGAAAATATGGGTACTACTGAAGTTATTAGAGACAGAAACAGATTAATTGAAATTCGTGAATGTAATGATAAAGAATTATTTAATGTTTTACCGGTTAGTCAGGAAGTTTTTTATATAAATTGGAAATATAAAGATAACGTTTACAGTCCATCTTCTATTACAAATGTTGTTATTGCAGCATATACAACAGCTCAAGCACGATTAAAATTGTATTCTTACATAGAAAAATTACATGGTAGAATATTATATTACGATACAGACTCGTGTATCTATATAAATAAAAACACTCCAAATGAATACAAGATACCTACAGGGAGATTATTGGGCGATATGACGGATGAATTAGAATGCTACGGAGATAACAGTTATATTTGTAAATTTGTCTCAGCCGGTCCTAAATTTTATTCTTACATTGTAAATACCCCTAATGGAACTACTCATGAGGTTTGTAAAATTAAGGGTATCACGTTAAATTCATCGACTGTGAATACTGTAAATTATGATAAGATTAAAGCTCTCGTATTAAATACAGATAATGTAATTGAATGTTAATATGACGCTATACGTCGTACTGCTTTTCATGACGTTGTAACAAAGGAAGAAACCAAGAAAACTAAAGCCAATAACCTTAAAATATGGCATGAAAATGAATATATATCATATCCTTATGATTATAAGAAAATGCATGTATAATAATAATAATAGAAAATATGTATAGTTAGTTTTAAATATAAGAATGGTGTGTTATGTAAATATATATATATATATATATATATATATATATATATATAATGACGATGTATAAATAAAAATATTATTTTTTATGTTCCAGATAATAATGCTTGGCTTAATTTAACTAATACATGTTGTAAAAATTGTAACGCACCTAAATGCAAATATTTTCCAGAATACAAACATACATTAGAAGGATTAGCATGGCACAAGGCCTTGCACATATTAATAATTTTAAAGGAAAATAGTTATAAGAGCGAAGAATCAAGAATGCAATATAAAATATAACGAAATGTTAAAAATGTTAAAAAAATTGTCAAAACATTGTAATGTACATATATCTTATCAAATGAATTTTGACTGTTGTTGGGAAGTTTGTGGTATATGTAATATGTTAGTGTGCGAGGCTGAAAATTGCGAACGCGTGAAAAAAAATATTGTACTCAATGATCTTGTAACTCACGAGAACGTACACGTAACAAAAATATTGCAAACTATAGAAGTGAGAAAAATTAATTCTTTGCATTTAACAATAGATAATATCAAGTCTCAAAATATGTTGAATGATAATCCTCATTGTCCGATTCATGTGGACAGTACGCGATATTTTTATTCGTATAATAATGATAATAGTTTAAAAAGAATTGTATATTAATGTATTGTAGTAAATCTTTATAAATCATATTGTGAATAATAATAAATAAATATATGTATATATATAACTATAAATTATGATACTTGTGATGTAGCAACATCACTGGGCGTTGCCTGGAGAGTCGTTGTTGGTGCGTGCATGTTCGCGCACCACTCCGCGGTAGTACCCGTGGCGAGGCACGTTGTTTACGTGCCGGCCCGCGCTCAGTTGTCGCCATCTTGAATCGATCTAGATTCAAGCGCGCGCACACTGAACACGCGGTCCGCGCTCGTATCGATACGGGGATCGCACGCATATTGTCTAGGGAATTCGGAACGCGGATAGTGGGGGAACATGTGTATAAGAGTACGGAGATAAATGTATATTTGAATTTAGCGCTGTTAACTAGAGAATAATTTAGTGATCTATTGAACCAATCAATAGATGATTTTATTAGAGAATAAGACTTCCGTATGGGTAAATATAACAGCATATTACGTTATATGACTGTAATTACCTTAAATACGGAAAGTCGAAATACTAGTTGGGACAATAATAACTTATGCAAATTAGTTGTCATTTTTATCTATAGTAGGGAAAATACGGGTAGCTTTATTACACCTGTGACGGATACGGAAGGGTTGGAGAATTATAATATTGCCGTATCCCTCGCAGGTAACGAGAGAGAGAACAGATAGGGATATTAGGAGATTGAGGGAGATAGAAAATCGGGGAAGAAGTTTGGCGTGACTCGGAAAAACGGATCATCGCCATTCTGATCCTACCGATCGTACAGTGTTGTATATTCTGATCCTATCGATCTTACATATAGTAGTGTTTTTTCTAGATTCTGATCCTATCGATTTTACATATAGTAGTGTTTTTTCTAGATTCTGATTCTATCGATTGCAAAGAGTGTTTCTGTATATTCTGATCATATCGATCGCAAACATTCAGAAATTTTCTGTCATTAAGGAGGATTTAGATTTATTTTAACATAAATAAGGAGGAAGAGCTATTATAGCAATATACATATATATAGAGATCTCTGTCCACAAGGAGTATATTTGGATATTATTTATATTATATTGATTGTCCTATTGATTTTGATTCATCGATTTATTTAGTGGGGACAATAAGGATAAATTCAGTGCGCGTTTTTCTTATTAAATTAAATTATTTATTTGATTAATTATAAAGTAACGTTCTCTCTCTCGTGGTTAGTGGTGCCACGGGATCTATTATTAGATCCCGTAAGATAATTATACATATATCTAAATTTTGTTAAGGGTGTTAATATTCGTTACGCGGTTTAATAGGTATCCGGAACTATTATTTTATTCAACGGAACTTCCTCTGGGTGAGTCCACCGGGTGATCAGGACGAATAAATTAATATTATTTCTTTTTCTTTTTCGATGATGTTGGGATCCGGATAATTTTGTTTAAATAATATTTTTCGTTATTTGAATTATAAACCAGCATCACATACTATGTATTATTTAAATATTTTCACTCCCTCTATCCTTTCTATCCACATTATTATTAAAAATTTATTTAATAAATTCAATATTTTAATGTCTAAATTACATTCCAATTATTTTTAAAATTGTATTATAAATTCATATTTTTATTTCAAACTAGCTTATTCTTGTTTGTTTATTAAATATTAGCTTATAAATATATCTAAACTAATACCCGCGGTTCAGTACGCTAGATTCTTTCGCCGCGTACGTACGATTATTAGCTGAATTCTCGTACGTATCCGCCCGTGTGGCCCTCCACGGTTAGAAACAAGCTTGACTTTAGATTTTTTATTGTTATTTTTAAAATGATATCGTGGAAACACCCATGGACATCAATGATTTGTGGACCCACCGGATGTGGTAAAACGTACTTTGTTAAACGGTTTTTCCAACAAATTAACAAAATGTCCGATACCGTTTTTGCCCGTAAACTATTGTATTACTCAGAGTGGCAAGACGGATATTTAGACTACGGTAACGATGTAGAGTTTCACGAAGGGTTACCTCAAAACGAGGATTTTGCGTCGGATTCTCATCCAAAGTTGATAGTGATCGATGATTTAATGCGCGAGTCATCAAATAATACTGTTGCCGATTTATTTACAAAAGGAAGTCATCATAAAAATATCAGTGTAATTTTTATAACACAAAATTTAATTCATCAAGGTCCAAAACAAAGAGACATTTCACTCAATTCAAATTATATTGTAATTTTTAAAAATCCAAGGGATCGTGCTCAAATACAACATATGGCTCGCCAAGTATACCCTGAAAATCCAAAATTTTTACAAGAACCTTATATAGATGCTACGTCTGTACCTCATGGTTATTTATTACTTGACTTGAAACAAAATACTCCAGAAATATGTAGAGTGCGTACTAATATTTTTCCCGACGATCCTTTTCAATATGTTTATACACCAAAAAATATAAAGAGAGGTGTTTCTTCTCGTGACCTATCAGTATTGCATATATAATGGCTCCGACAAGGTCGAATAAGTCATTCGATCCCAAAACAGTAAACGTACTGCATGCTCTATATCATTTAAACGAGTGTCAAAGGAATGCTATATTAAAATTAGCTGATCGTAGAATAATCAAAGGTATATGCGAATGTGCAATAAATACGTTAAAAGGCAACGACTCACTCACTAATACACAGAAAGCTAAACTATCTAAACATAAACACGTATTACGTAAATTGTCAAATAAAAATTCTACGTCGTGGAAAAGTAAGAAACGTTTGATTGTACAAAAAGGGCACGGTTTCTTAACAGCACTACTTGGACCTGTACTAGGTACAGTTTTGTCAGCTCTTATTCCTTCCCGTTCATAAATATTTTTGGAACAAATAGTTTGGACATGCTTAACAGAGTAAACGATTTTCAAAATGTACATAATGAGAATTATTTAAAACCTACTACCGTACAAATTCCTGGTAATCATCTGTCACGATTAGATACTCAAATGAATGAAATATTAAACTCAAACGAACTAGATGAACGCACTAAATGGTCAAAATATCAACAAGTTTTACAACGTTACTTGTCATATTTAGGAAATATAAAGAAAAGTATTAATCAACATGATTTAGCAAACGAAAATGAATTAAAAAATGGTATTGATAATGACACAATAACATTATCAGTTCCTCCAACTTATAGACGTAAAGCTGAATTATTAATGCATTTCTTGCAAAACCCTAGCATAAGATCTAGAATATCTTGGAATAATAAAGGTACAATCACTATAGACGGTACGGTTCTTGAAGAATCAAATATTGTAGATCTTGTAAATGATGTTCTAAGAAAAAGAAAAAATGTAAAAGCGATTGGTCGTGAACAGTTTGCATGGTTTCTACGAGATATTGGAATACCATTGGAATGTGTAGGAAATGATTCATTTTACCAACAAGGACAGTTATCTATTTCAAATAAATTGTCCTTTTCATCACCCGAACCGAGTTTCACAAATTCCAAAATACACGCGTCAACACCGATGCCTACGACACATAGAAATAGCTCTACTCTGACTAATAGTTTTGATAACAGTGAAAATACTGTAATAAGTAGACAGCTAAATTTGAGTAATGATAATGATTCATTTCCGGTAAACACTCTTCGTACGAGGTCAAAATACAACAATAATTCTGCTAAAAATCTTCAAAAAGGAAACGGTGGTTGGTTAAGTTTTTAACTATAATAGGTAATGTTTGAAAAGATGCTAAAAACAAAATTAAATGTATTACACAAGGTATATTACGATCCTAGTAATAATGCTGGATATGCAGGAGCTTACAGAGTAGTTGATAAACTGAAAAATAAAATTGACAAAAAGAAAATTTATAAATGGTTACAAACTCAAGATGCCTATACTCTTCATAAACCTATACGTAAAAAATTTCCACGTCTTCATTATAATGTAGAAGAAATCGATTCTGTATGGGAATACGGTTTGATTGAGCTTACATCTTTAAAAACTTATAACGATGGATTTGCATATTTATTAGTAGTGATTGATGTATTAAGTAAATATGTTTGGGTTGAACCATTGAAAAATAAAACGTGTTTTACAGTTACACAAGCATTTCAGGATATTCTTTCGCGAAGTAACAATAGATTACCAAGAATTTTACAATCCGACAGGGGATGTGAATTTTTAGGTTCAGCTATGCAGAAATTGTTAAAATCACTTAACATAAAACACAGAGTAGCCCGAAATCCTGTTGTTAAAGCAGCTATCGTTGAAAGATTTAATCGAACTCTAAAACAGAAAATGTGGCGTTACTTTACACATCAAAATACAAAAAGATATATCGATGTCTTACCTGACCTTGTAAAAGGATATAATAATTCTCGTCATTCTACTATAAAGATGGCGCCTGCGATTGTAACAATATATAATGCACACATAGCAAAGAAAAATATGGATTCACGATACGAAATAAATGAGAAAAAACCTAAATATGCCGTAGGAGATCTTGTACGCATCAGTCGAACTAAAGGCACCTTCGAGAAAGGATATATGGCTAATTGGTCTGAAGGGATTTTTAAAATTATTAGAGTCTTAAAACATAGAAAACCACCTGTATACGAAATAGAAGACTTGAATGGTGAAATCATAGACGGTATATATTACAAAGAACTCTCAGTTATACGTAAAGATTTGCAGACAAGTATATACAAAATTGATAAAATATTAAAAACAATTGGTTCTGGTAAACGAAAAAAGTACTTTGTCAGTTGGGTAGGATATCCTAGTAACTTCAACTCTTGGGTACTAGCATCAGAAATTAAAAATATTTGAAATGGAAAACCAATTTTATATGATACTACCAAGTAATAGCAGTATGCAAGTTTTTCCTGACAATACAACATCGTGTTACACCACAAAATTACCTCAAGAAATAAACTTGCGAGGATCGTAGGAAGTCGGTTTAGCAGAAACTCATTTTCCCCGTTCATTCTTGCATTTACGGGAAGACGATAGAGAGATAACGTCAATATCCATTTTATCACTAGTATATAGAGATGCCTTTAAAGCTGACATAGTTCACATAGGAAATAGATCTGTACTTATACCTTATGGTATATAACCAAATATTACAGAGTTTTTAGAAAAGTTAAATCAAGCATTAATAAATACTCATATTAGGTTTAATCTTTCCTCTGAACATAACAATACTTTTGTATATGCCGAGAGGGTGTGTAATCTTGATACATGTAACCAAGATCATTCTTTAAAAATGAGTCGAAGCATTTTAGATATTCTTGGTTTTGTTGATGTTAAAGAATATTTAAAAGTAAACTACAATCCATCCTATTATGCATCGTGTCCAGCAAATGTCTTAAACGCCTTACCACAAGATTTATACATTTATTCGGATATTACAGAACCTGTATTGTAGATGATGCTCAAACATCTTTGGTACGTGTTGTACCAGTAAATTATAAAGACTACGTATTTGCATCAAATCAATATCAAAATTTTGCACCTATAAATTACATTCCTCTTGTTAGAAACTGTTTCCGAACAGTTACGATTGATATAAGAGATCATCTTGGTTCTATAACAATCCGTTAATTGCGTCGTATATGCCGAGTATGATAATATTCTTGAGATTGATTCATCTCGACAGATAATCATCGATTTTAGTGGTTAAACTCACTAATGGATAAATTTCTTAATAATCTTAGAAAGTTTAGAAAGTTATTGCAGTTGTAATATAACATTCCTACATTACGTCAGAGATAAAGAAATGGATTTATGTATAAATTACGTGCACTTGTACACAAATTTGTAAGAAGTCATTTAGATTTAGTCGTATACACAACATATGTGACATGGACTACGTTATTGACATTCAAGGATTTCGGGACATCCATTGAAAATTCTTGCTCAAAGAAGTAGCAGTCGTAGTTCTCAATAAGGATTATACAGCGCACTGGATCGCATCACCTCCTCACTCATTCTCTGATTTACCTCTTAAAATTCAAGTACACAACAATTGGCTCAGTAGTTATTACCACGGCATCGAATGGTTTGAACAGCGAAGCAGATTTTAGTTCGAGGTTCTCAAGAAAAGAAACTTTTAGAGAGTATAACAGCACGACGAGTCGAGAATTTGGAAGAGTTTAACTGTCCAGCTTCGTATAACCTACCAAGAACCAATGGTTTTTGCTATATTCACGGGTCTATTCATAAAGAAATTTTCATATGTGCTTTAACTAATGCTCTGAAAATTAAACATTGGGTTAATAATAATATTGCACTACTATCAGCTATCATCGCGTGTAATGAAGACGCTTATTCTCACTCAAGACTTTCACGATCTGTTGCCGATTGTGGCTCAAAGAAAATTAATTTCGACGATTCACCTGTACGCTCGAATAACTTTAAAAAATTAAATAAAAAATCTATTCGCACAAGACCACCAACTCCAGGACCATTAGATAATCCACTTTACGACTCCATAGATAAGGCTGGATACTTCACAGCTGAAAATAGAGACGATCTATCCACCTCGGCCATATATTCTACACCGGTACATAATGCATACTCTCCAAATAAAGGGTGCTCTTCTATCATTAAGAATACTACCATCACTGGGTGTATTTCCTGCGGATCAGATCCCGAGGGTATTGACGAGACCGACGGGTTGCGTGATTAACACCGATATATATACACAACCTCGTTCACACTGGGTAGCCATTTACATTGATCGTCGAGGACAAGAAATCTTCTTTGACAGTTATGGTTTTCCTCCAACCGTTTCTCATTACGTCAAAAGTTTACAAAGAAACACCGTTTCTTACAAGTGGAATACACAACAGTTGCAGAGTTTAAATTCTAAAGTGTGTGGACAGTATTGTTTAATGTTTTTAGACTATATTAATCGTGGTTACTCCTTAGACAAATTTTGTAATTTATTTACTTCAAATTATTTAAGAAACAATCAAATTGTCAAACGCTTCTACAAGCGTATTCGTGGTATTTCGTATAGAAATAAGCATAAAAATAAGTTTAATTTTCACGTAGGTAATGGTCATAAACATTCAAAATTATGTATTCAAACTTGTAAACCCAAAATATGTTATTCTTAAAATTTCTCAATACACATAAAATAATATTAAGCAGAAATATATACATTAATTTTTACAATTATAAAATGTACAAAAATTAAATATTATTCATAAATAAATTATTTTAAAACAATAAATAATCTATTCTTTTATCGCACCTATACACTTACCTATATATCCTATTTATTAATTTTAATAATCATGAAAATATCCAAATAATATATAATACGTATAACCTATTATACGTGTACTTCTCTCACTTTTCCTCTCTCTCCCTCTTCCCCTCTCCTTGTACCTATACCTGTGCATCCTTTGGAAAAATAAAGTAACAGCTGAGTCTCCGAACTCGCAGCGTAGCCCGCTATGCTTACGATGACGTATCCTCCGCATGGGCCCACGCATAACCATTCATAATACGTCACGAGCATTTTCCTCCCAATACGGCAGACAAGTGTCACCCATCCCCTCCATCAAGACTCTTACAATGCCCTGTATATGAGAAAATATACATACCCCCCCCCCTCTGCGCGATCCCCCCCTGCTGAAAAAATCGAGGTGGATATCCAGCTCGATTTCGAGGTCGATTTCGAGCTGGATTTCGAGCTGGATTCGACTCGATTTTGCCTCGATTTGACTCGATTTTTGGCCTCGATTTCCAGCTGAATCCACCTCGATTGGTGTCTTCGACCTGGATCGGCATCGATTTCGAGCTAGATTGGCATCGATTTCGGGCTGGATCGGCCTCGATTTCGCGCTCGATTGGCCTCGATTTCGGTCTGGATCGGGCTCGATTTCGAGCTCAATGGGCCTCGATTTCGACCTGGATCGGCCTCGATTTTGAGCTCGATTGGCCTCGATTTCGGGCTGGATCGGACTTGAGTTCGAGTTATATGAGCCTCGATATCGACCTGGATCGGCCTCGAATTCAAGCTGGAATGGCCTCGATTTCGACCTGGATCGGCATCGATTTCGAGCTCGATTGGCCACGATTTCGGGCTGGAGCCGTCTCGATTTCAAACTCGATCGGACTCGATTTCGAGCTCGATTGGCTCGATTTCGGGCTGGATCGGACCCGATTTCGAGCTCGATTGGCCTCGATTTCGGGCTCGATTGGCCACGATTTCGAGTCGATTGGCCACGATTTCGAGCTGGATCGGGCTCGATTTCGAGCTCGATGGGCCTCGATTTTGACCTGGATCGGCCTCGATTTTGAGCTCGATTGGCCTCGATATCGGGCGGCTTCGGCCTCGATTTCGACCATGATCAGCCTTGATTTTGACCTAGAATAGCCTCAATTTCGCACTGGATGGGCGTCAATCGGGAACTCGATTTCACGTTCTTTCGGCCTCGATTTCAAGCTGCAATATCCTCGATTTCGTCCTGGATCAGCCTCGATTTCGAGCTTGATTGTCCTCGATTTTGGGCTGGATCGGACTCGATCGGGGATTCGATTCCGAGTGGGATAAAACTCAATCAGTGCCTCGATTTCGAACTGAATCGGTATGGATTGGGGATTCGATTTCAAGTGGGTACGGACTCGATCGGGGCCTCGATTTCGACCTGGATCTGTCTCGAATTCGAGATCGATTGGCCTCCATTTCGGGCTGGAATAGCGTCTATCGGGGACTCGATTGGACACTCGCTAGCCCTCGATTTCAAGCTGATGGATCGGCCTCGATAGCGAGCTGAATGGGCCTCGATCTGGGACTCGGCTTCGGTCTCCATTGGGGACTCGACTTCGGGTTTGATTGGCCTCGATTGGCCGCAATTTCGTGCTGGATTTTCTTTAATTAGGGACTTGATTCGTGGACGTGTTGGATTGTTATGTCCTGAATACTAAAAGCTTAATCTAAACAATGACGCCTGTCGCTTAGCCAGGACTCGAACCTAGGGAATGTTTAGGAAAACTAAGAGTATGTTTTACAGAACATAAACGTATTATCTAGTGGCAGGAAAGAAGGAGAGCTCTTTCCACACTAGTATTAATCAATTATTTTTATATAAATTGAGTACTTACTCAGTATTTCTTCTCTTGAAGATCTTTGCTTCCTTGTATTTTAAGTAAATGAATAATTAACACTTTGTTTATAATTGATTTAAATATATTATATAATTTATTAATTTTGCACTTTTACAATATTCTTGATTTCTTTATAATTAGTACTCTCAGTCTTAAACACTTGAGAGACGAGCCGACGCGTGATTCGAACTCCCTAATTGTAGGTCAACATCTTCAATTTATTGTAAAAGAATGTTTATAAATTATAAAATTAATTTACAAATTTTAGTCGAATATTACCATGATCTCATTTAACAAATCGCTGAGTTTGCATTTTGACTCTTCGATTCATTGCTAATATCCAGGTCATTTACGAAACTCTACGTTCGCATTCTTTAAGCTGCAGTTGTTAGTTACGACTTGTTGTCGATTAAAAATTACAAAATTAAAAGTATACGTCTTATGACGTAACACCTGGGGGGCCAGACGTTGCATATCGGAACGATATCAACTTCCTTTTAGTATTAGCAATCAATCGATTACATGATTTTAGGACACACTTTCATGTATGTATTGAGTCGACCACCTGTGCTACAATACAAACAAAACTTCAAACACGTACAAGCGAACATTGACCTTGTTTTGCTTCCGCGCGCACTTCTAAACAAATTGCATAAATCGACAACGCTACTCCATCCATTGTGAATTAATATTGTATATTGAATTAATATTATGTATTAATTATGTAATATTGAATTAATATCGCTACTCCATCTGTTGTGAATTAATATTCACTATCCTCCCCGCTTAAGTATTGTACACTATTTTGTGAAAACATTTAAGGAAAGAAAAAAAAAAAAATAGTGTGCAATTTTCTTTCTTTTTATTTTTATATTTTTTTTTTATTTTTTATTTATTTTTTTTTTATACATTTAACGAAAAAATATTATGATTTTTTGAATGTGAATTTGACATATTTTTACCTGATAGAGTAATTGTAGGATTAATTTTTGATGGGAATATTGATGGTGGTCTATTTGGGATTGGTGGAGGTTGCATGGGAGATGAAATCTTCGGTATAACTTTAATTTCTTTTAGTTCCACTTCTTCTGTTATTTCTGATTTCTTGTTATTCTCTTCATAATTTTCTTTATTTAATGTTGTCAATAAATGAGTAATTGAACTGAACACTGCTCCAAAAAGGTGAAGTGACCATCCATATATAGTATGTAGAGTATAGCCTCGAATTATTGTGTCAATGATTAATTTTATAACATGTAAAATTATTAGAATCATAATGAACATTGAGGAAAATGAGCCCCAAGTTGTCAATTTTCTAATAATTAGTTGCCATGTACTTTCTGCTATGTGTTTTAAAGTATTTTCTGTAAACATATTAGTTGTAGATTCATCTGAATTTTGTTGTCCCGTCATTTCTCTTGTAATTATATTTAATAATGAAGCTTTTTCGAGAGGAAACATGAGTTGTTGTTGTAGTTGGTCCAGGTCCGTTTGAGAATATACTCCACTAGTAGCCAAGGAATTAACTGTTTCATAGGTCCACCCAATCTGTGTATTAGGTTTAAACACATTAGGAGGTATTGTTTTTGTTGGTGTTGGCAAAAATTTTATCCATTCGTCTCCAACTTTATAAAAAGTAGGAACTATAGAATTACAATCAACTTGAATTCCACGTTTTACCAAAATATGTGTTTTTGGTGTAAGGAAATAAGTTTCATTTCCTGATGTAACAGGTAGATGATTATAACATTCCTTAGTGTGTAATAATTTTACCTCTTTTGGAGTACATTTTATCAAATAAACTGCTTCTCCCGCTAGTTTTGATATATAACCTGGTTTTTTCATAATGTTATATGCAAATTCATCTGGGGATAAGGTAGCAATGGATAAGGAATTTTGTATTGTTTTTCTTTCAATTTCACATTTTTGAGTTAATAGGTCTATATATATATTACCAAATTGATTCCTTAAATGTTTTTCTACATAAACAAATTTTGAATTTACATAAGTAAATAAATCTAAATGTACACTTGCTTTATTACTAACAATGTCATTTTCAAAATATAATCTATTTATATTATTATTTTTTTCTAATATTAATAATTTTGGATGTTCAGTTCGGGTAAATTCGCGATTACAATTTGTGATTTTTTCCTTTGCCGCTAATGCAAAAGTAATTTCATTGGTATTTAACGTATAAGTAATTTCATTATTATTTCCGTTAGTAAACTTCTTTGCAAAACCTTTATATAAAACATCGTACTTATTTTTAAAACAATCATCTGTTGGTAAAATATCCCAAAAAGTATAACCCCCTTCCATATCAAGACAATGTTTGTCTGAAAATTTACATACAGTACCCGAGCTTAATCTTAACTTATCATTATTTAAATTTACTTGTGCATTGTTTCTTATTAATGTAATTTTGATTGTACCGTGTACAAATACCTTATTCCATGATCCAAAATTATCTGTATATGACTCTCCTGAACATGAGTTTCCTTCTGCACTTCCCGCGAAATCTATTCCTTTTGTTGTAGTTGAATTTATTTTTAAATCGGCAATAGTATGTTTATTGTCATACTTAAAAACTCCTGTTTCTTGAATAAATTTACATTTTTCGTGACTTATATCGTAGATGTACTCTTGTTCTGCATTTTCCGTTGGAATCAAATGTCCAAAAATTCCACATTTGAAAATTGTTCTATGTATAATTATTTTACATTGAATAATTTTAGTGTTTTTAAATTCTGCTATTTGTAGTAATTCTATTGGAACCTCTGTTGAATTGATTTGTGCATTATGGAAATCACATTCGCCTGAATCAAGTAATGAAAATGTCGTAATATTTGGCATGGTTGTCCCACAATCAAACCCAATAATCCCATGACAAATTTTTAAGATTGTCGAAAAAATAACTATTTGTTTAATCATTATTGATAGACCTAAAACAGTAAAATTATATTAATACATTATTTATTTTTTTCATGCATAAATAATTTATTAGGATGGACTGTTTTTGGTTTTCCTTTATAATCTATGACTATATTACCATTCTCATGTACTTTTAAAATCTCAAAAGGTCCAAGATAATGATCTTTTTCTAATTTGCCTGGTTTAGGTTGTTTAGTGAACCAAACCTTATCTTTTATTTCAAATTGTACTGGATTTACGAATCTGTCATAATATTGTTTTGATTTCTCTTTAGATAATATTAAATTTTCTCGTGCTAATTTTGAAATTTCATCCATATTTAAAACTAATTTTTCAAGATAACCTTTAAAAGTGGGTAATTGTTCACTTTTCCTTAAAGGTTCATGTGATGGTAGTCTTGGAGGAAAACCAAAAACTATTTGAAATGGTGTATACATATGGCTAGTATGAACGTTAACATTATAATAAAATTGAGCTAATTCAATTAATTCATCCCATTCAATTTTCTTTGACGAAAAATTTCTTAAATACTCCATTAAAGGTGCATGTGCTCTTTCTAAATTTCCATTTGCCCATGGAGTAAAGGACGTTGTTTCTATTTTTGAAAATTTAAATCTACGAGCTATTGCTTTCATAATTTTCCCAGTAAAATTACCAGCTCTATCAGTCAATAATAATTTAGGAAACCCAAAAATCAACAAGTATCGTTTTATAAAAGCATTAGCTACAGATTCTGCAGTTTGATCTTGTAAAGGTACAGCTATTAAGTATTTTGAAAATTGATCTTGAATCGTTAAGATATATTTATTATTATTTTTAGTAATATTCAGTGGCCCTACAATGTCCATAGCGACTTTATCAAGAGATTTAAATGGTGTATCCGTTATTAACATAGGTTGTCTAACTCTTTTTCTTTTTAATTTATTTCTATTACAATCATCGCAATTTTTAATTCTCTTTTGTATATCTTTCTTCAAATTTTCCCAAAAATACATAGTTTTAATTGTATTGTAAGTTTTTGTTATTCCTGCATGGCCTCCTAAATTAGAAGAATGATACATATCAAATATTTTATCTCTTCCATCTAATGGTACGAAACGTATTTCATTTTTACATATTATTATATTAATTTGTGTATCTGCGAATATATCTTTTAATATTTCTTCAATTTCAATCCATTCAATATTAATTATTTCTATATCTTTTGATATACTAAAACTTAAATAATTTTTCTGCAATAATATGTTACTTAATAATTTAAATAAATTAATCAAATTTATTTTTACATTTATATATGATTCTGCAATATCCAAACATAATACAAACAATTTTTTATTGTCGATCTTAATTATTTCAATTTCATTTTTACTCAAAGATTTATTTATCTCAATTTGTTTATCATTAATTAATAACTCAGTATTATTATCGAACGATTTTCTTCCTTTCGAAATAATATGAACTATATTATCTTTCCTTAAATTAATAGAATCACGAGAGTAATTTATATTTTTACATTCTTTAAATATTTTTAAATGTTTATCCACTTGTGTAGAACTACCATTTATAATCAGTTTATTATCTTTTTTATGAGCTTGTTTAACTTCTTTATTTTTATTCTCTAATTCTTGTATAGGTTCAGAAATTTTTACTTTTTCCAATTGAATTTGTTTAGCTTTTTGAGCTCTTGTTGTAACACTTATAATTGCACTTTCTATAGGATTTCTGGACAAAGCATCAGCATTTACGTTATTTTTTCCTGCTTTATAGACTACCTCATAATCGTATCCCATTAATTTAAAACGCCATTTTTGAACTCTAGTGTTATTATCAGCCATTTTTAATGATAACAAAGGTTTATGATCTAAAATTATTCCAAACTTATTTGCAAAAATATATTTATTGAATGTTTTAATAGCAAACATTACAGCTAATGCTTCTTTTTCATACGTACAATAATTTTTTTCGGCACCTTTGATTACTCGAGACGCGTATGCTATCGGTCTATCTTCATTAATTTTCCCTTGTGATAAAATAGCCCCTAATGCATACTTTGAAGCATCAGTAGTTATTAAAAAAGGTTTATCAAAATCTGGAAACTGTAAAACAGGTGCAGTACATAACGCAGTCTTTAATTTATCAAAAGCCTCTTGTATTTCTGTATTCCAAATAAATTTTACTTCTTTTTGTAATAAAGTCGTTAAGGGTTTAGCTATTTCTGCAAAATTTTTAATAAATCGTCTATAATAACCTGCTAAGCCTAAAAATTCTCTCACATTTTTAATATTTTTTGGACGAGGAAATTGTTTTATAGCAACTATTTTCTTCTCATCTGTTCTTATACCATCTTTACTTATTATATGGCCTAAAAATTCAATTTCTTTCTGAAAAAATTTACATTTACTTGTTTCAATTTTTAAACCTGCTTCCTTTAATTTTTTTACTACTATATTTAACCTCTGTATATGCTCTTCTATAGTTTCGGAAAAAATAATTACATCATCCATGTATACAAAACAAATTGTTCCAATTAAATTTTCTAAAACTCTATTCATTACTCTTTGAAATGTTCTAGGTGAGTTTATTAAACCAAAAGGTAATACTTTAAACTCAAATCTTCCTAGTGGATGAATACTAAACGCTGTTTTATGAATATCTTTTTCTTTTACTCTAATTTGATGGAATCCTGATACCATATCAATAGAACTAAATATTTTATTATTTTTTCCCATTTCATCAAAAATTTCTGTTATATTAGGTAACATATAGGGATCAGGAATGGTTTTTGCATTTAATTTTCTATAATCAATAACAAGCCTCCATTTCTTTTTACCATTACTCGCTAATGTCTTTTTTTCTACTAACCAAGTTGGTGCATTAAACGCGCTTTTTGAATTTCTTATAAGATCATTATTAATCAATTTTTTCGTTTCTTCAACTGCAATTTCTTTTAATTTATAAGGTAATGGGAACTGTTTAACGTATATAGGTTTGTCATCAATTAAATTTATTTCATGCTCTTCTATTTTACATAAACCAATTTTTTCACCTTCTAACCAAAATGACTCTCTATTTTCCAAAATAAAAGTTTGAACTGTTTCTTTATCCTCATTCGATAAGTGATTTAAATTTACTTTTTCTAGCAATTTTCTTTCTTTACTTAAATTATTTAATTTATTTTCTTCATCTTCTTTTGTAAAATAAATTGACCCCATATGTATTATTTCACTCTCATAAGGTAATACTGAAACGTTAGTATTAATAATATCATTATAAAAGCCCTCAATATCTAATGAAATATAATTAATTTGATTTTTAAAATATGTATCCTCTCTATCAATTAAATTATTGTTTTTTAATGTTTCTTCAAAAATAAGGTAATTATTAATAATATATTCTTCTTCTTTAATATCATTTTTATTTAACATTGTATTATTTAAATTTCCTAAAAACTGTTCAATATTTATTTCTTTATTTTGTAAAAAATCTACAAGATTTACATAATTATCAACTTTTGATTGATCACTTACCCACGAATCTATTACACTTTCATCATTATTTTTTTCAGTTAAAATTTGCGTTTTTGTATTATTTACAGTATCAATTAATTTTGTTGTTTCAATATTTTCATAAAAATCAATTAAATCTTTATTTGAAAAATCAATTAATTCTTTATCTGAAAAATCAATTAAATCTTCATTTAAAACATCGATTAAATCTTGATTCGAAAAGTCTATTAAATCATTACTTTTTCCAAAATTACCTTCAGCTACTTCTTGAAATTTATTTTGATTTATTTCTTCACAAGTTTTATCATGAATATTTTCAATTATATTGAAAAATTTTAAAAAATCTTCATTTATTGTACTTTGTATGCACATACTACTTTCTAAATTTTCTGTAAATTCTCTTTTTCTTATATTATTCTCATAATCTTTATCTTGTATTACTTCGTTACAATTATCTTTTATAATATGTACAGAATTTTCTTTACTTTCTATAGACTGCAGTTTATTCGATTGAATTTTTAATTTATTGTTGTTAATTTCTAAATAGCCTTTATCTAACCGAAGTTTTTGTTGCATAAGAATTTTTATACCTATTATGCCATCATAAGGTATTGAAAAATCTTCAGGAGCTACGTGGAATTCAAAATTAATATTGTTTATTGCTAAATTTATAGTACCCAAAGTTTTAATAGCATTATCTGTTATGCCAGATATTAAAATTCTTTCAGTATTGTTTATTAAATTAAATGGAATATTATCTTTTTTTATAAGATTAATTTGTGCTCCACTGTCAATTAAAAATTTACATTTTTTGTTTGGTATTAAATCATCAATTTCAATGTGTTGTAATAAATTCTCAATTTTAAAGACATAATTTCGTAAGTTATCCTGATTTACTAACGAATTATTACTCATATTATGAAACGGTTGGTCAATAAACTCATGTTTTGTTGACATTTGATATTGTAGGTCACCGAGTGTCTTGTCTTTATTATCTCTCCCTATGCACTCGAACCTGGAAGAGTGTTCTCGTTTCCCGAAAATTTTTGCTGACTGTCTCGATATTTTACGCAATTTTCAGCTGTATGCCCGATTGCTTTGCAATTTGAACATAATTCATCTACACTACTTTCCAAAAGTTTCAGCATACTACAATTATCAATCAAATGATCAAAATTTTTACAAAATGAACATTGTTTTTTAGTTTGTTTATAATTTTTTAATGCTTGTAATTTCCAACATTCATCGATTACATGACCTTTAAACTTGCAATAGTCACAAACCTTTCCTTGAGACATATTTCTATTTATTTTATTTGTGTTATTATTAAAAATTTTATTTTGAAAATTACTATTCATATTTCTCGAATTTACTTGTTGATTATAATTTTGCGAAGATTTAAATTGTGCAACCATTAGTTTTATCTGTTCACATTCAGTTGATAAATGTCTTTCATTACAAATTGAACAAAAGCTAATTTTTTCATTTTTACAATTTTTACTTATATGTCCCTTACCATTACATTTGAGGCAAGTCATTTCTGGACAATTTTCTAAAGAATGATTTATTTTTCCACAAAAACCACAATTTTCTACTATAATTTTCTTTTGACCTGAACAAACATTAGGATTATGTCCGGAAAGACCACATTTCCAACAAATTATATATTCTGAAATAAAAGGACATTGATTTACTGTATGCGAAATTTCTTGACAATATTGACAATAACTATATTGATCTTTATTATATTTACAAGCACTTATTGAATGATTAGGTTGACTACAATGTTTACAAGTTAAATTTATTTTATTTGTGACAACTCTACAATTATTTGAAAAATGATCTGTTCCTTTGCAATAGACACAGCCTGCTAAAGGACAAAATAATGCTTCATGTTGAATACCATGGCAAATTTGACAAGTTAACATTTTTTCCGTTTCTGATTTAAAAAAACTATTATTTGCAGATAAACAATTACTATCTCTTAAGCTGTCTTGTTTCAAAATTAAATTTTCTATTTCTATAGCTTTTATAGATATTGATGATAAATCATTATGTTCCCCAACTCGGATATTTATTTCAAATTTTAAACCGTCTTTAAAATATTTTAAAGCATCTTTATCAACAGTATCATTAAAATTTTTAATACTAGTATTCGTTTCTCCCGATTGTGCTTTTTTAATTTCTTTCATTTGTTTTACCAAATCTGTAATTCTATTAGTGTAACTAACCACAGACTCATTTTTACCTTGTATAATTTGAGATAGTTTGCCATATAGTTCATATAAATTATTTTTTGAAGGATATAATTTTCTTATAATAGAAACTAAATCTTCAATACTTTTAATATTAGAATTACCCAAAGCCTTATATGCTTCTCCTTTTAACTTAATTTTTAATACCTTAATTAAATTTTCTTCATCAATATCTGCAATAATACTTTTAGCCTGTTTTAATTTTTCTATATATTCTGTTGGTGTTGGATTATGCCCATCAAATTCAGGCACTAAATTCGCAACATCCTTTAAAGATAATTTGAGTGCATTCTCTTGAGTCATATTTATGTTTTTAAAATCAAAATTTCCCAGATTAAGTGAACTATTCTCTACTTGATTTGGTGTTTCAATATCTATTAAATTAGTTACTTCTACTTCTTCAGAATTATTCAATAAAAGACTTCTTTGGTTTAATAAACCTTCAATATCTGTATAATCGTTAAATCCAGTCGAATTTGTTATATCCCAAATTGTATCATCTAATGCAATAGCTGAATCTTTGTAAATACTAGAATTTTGTTCTAATTCTAAAGAAGTTGATGGTTTAGGATGGTTAATTTCTGATGAAGATTCAACGTTATTTTGTTCTGTTGGTAAATTAAAACTAACAGTTTTTGAAGGAGGAGAACGTATTAATTTTGAACTCTTTTGAAAAGGATTTAATATTTGTTCTTTTAAAATAGGATTTTCTTTAACTAACCCTCTGGTTAATGGTTTATTATTTTCTGTATTTGACATTTGATTTTATGCATTATAAATTTCTTACAAATTTTACAAATAGTAGTTTTATTAATAATAATATTTATAAACAAAAATTATGATTTTTTATGCTTTAATGATGTAAGATGCCAAGTCCAATTTTGGGAATTGAACCTGACTCAACTTAAAATAATATATATCCTGTTAAATTAAATTAATTTATTTAAAAAAGAAAAATCTGTGTAAGTTATTTATCTTTTTCCAAAATTATTTATTCATACTTCTATAAAAAAAAATTTTATACTTAATTACTTTCTTACAAAGCTTGACTTAAAACCAATCCAGGTTAAAAAAAAATGCTTAGGTCGTATAAATTTATTATATAAGTCGTATATGCTTCTGCAAGAATATTAATCACAACTTTGATATAAAAAACACCACATCTAGAAGAAATAAATACTACAATGAATTCAGTAAGTTAAAATTATTTCAATTTTTTCTATTCTCTTTATCAATGTTTATCTTCTCTTTTTTTAGTCGACTTCCATAAATCAATCAACTATTTCTCAATTAGTAAAAAATGTGAATTTAACTTCCGATCCTGTGTACCAGATCGATTGTCATATTGAAGACTGGGATTATGAAAATTTTGTACCTCAATGTCAATGGTGTAACAACAAAATTGACACTCCACCACAATTAAAAAGAACCATGAAAGTCAATTTAAATAATAATCAAATTATTGTAACATTTGAATAAATATTTTGACTTATGTATTTTTTCCTTAACTCGAATGAAAAAAAAATTTTTTTTTTATTTATTCCCAAGCTAATCTTAGTCAAAATTACTGATATGTTTCAATACAATGAAATGTATAAACGAAAATAAGTTATTATATATTTTTAATAGAGTTATTTATACTTCTATTGTTAATAGAATTATTTATATTTTTAATAAAGTTATTTATACCGAAATCATTTGTTACGGTTTTTAAATTATTGGAACCCTTCTTCCAAAAAAAAAGAATTTGTTTAATAATAGTGTGTTTGTACCGGAACCATTTGTTATGTCCTGAATACTAAAAGCTTAATCTAAACAATGACGCCTGTCGCTTAGCCAGGACTCGAACCTAGGGAATGTTTAGGAAAACTAAGAGTATGTTTTACAGAACATAAACGTATTATCTAGTGGCAGGAAAGAAGGAGAGCTCTTTCCACACTAGTATTAATCAATTATTTTTATATAAATTGAGTACTTACTCAGTATTTCTTCTCTTGAAGATCTTTGCTTCCTTGTATTTTAAGTAAATGAATAATTAACACTTTGTTTATAATTGATTTAAATATATTATATAATTTATTAATTTTGCACTTTTACAATATTCTTGATTTCTTTATAATTAGTACTCTCAGTCTTAAACACTTGAGAGACGAGCCGACGCGTGATTCGAACTCCCTAATTGTAGGTCAACATCTTCAATTTATTGTAAAAGAATGTTTATAAATTATAAAATTAATTTACAAATTTTAGTCGAATATTACCATGATCTCATTTAACAAATCGCTGAGTTTGCATTTTGACTCTTCGATTCATTGCTAATATCCAGGTCATTTACGAAACTCTACGTTCGCATTCTTTAAGCTGCAGTTGTTAGTTACGACTTGTTGTCGATTAAAAATTACAAAATTAAAAGTATACGTCTTATGACGTAACAGGATTGACCTTGATTTAAAGCTCAATTTAGTTGATATTAATGATCAATAAGCGTTTTCATAGTATATAATAATCATATAGTGAAAAGAATTATTTTTAGAATCAAATGGTTTGTTTTTCTCATATTTACAATAATATAGAAATAAAGCATTATTGGAACTAATAATAACTTTTATTTATAGAACAGGTAGCAGTTTAATGTAAGTAAATTGTAAATGTAAGTATTGTATTTTATATAATAAATTAGTTTTTTTACGTACCTTATTGAGGAAATTCTTGCCAGATTTGCATTCTAATTTTGTATTAGTCTTGCTTCGTTTTTAAATACATTTTTGAGTATTATTGTTATCTGAACGTTACATTATTAATTATGCAGGTTATAATGTATCTGTGTTCAAGCTATGTTTTCATTATTTTTATTGATAGTTGATACTGCATGATGTGGTTATACATATTCATCGAAACTTAATTTAACCTTTAGGCTGCCAGCTTGGCTCAGATACAGTAATGTATATGAAGTTGCCATAGTCAAAACTGATATGTTTGTTTACTTCTTGGCATACTTGTTGCATTACTATCAATTGTGAGAAGATTTTAATATATATTTTATCGGTTTCACAGCCTAAAGCGTAAGAAAAATTTCATAAAAGTTAGTTCCCGCTCAAAGTACAAACACTGAATTTTTTAAATTTCTACCCTCTCGTTACAGGAAAGTTTAAGTGATATTATTCTTTTGACAACGCAAGAGCATTTGCAGGTGACCTTGATAACCTGATACCGTTGAAAAAAAATAGTAATTCGCTTATATGATTATGCATAACATCTTATAATCTTACCCTGTTGAAAAAAATCATATGATATTTTCATCTAAAATTTTCACCTGATAATTTTAGGTAACTTTTGTTTCATTTTTTTAAGTAAATTAGGTAATTTTATCAGGTAAAAATTTTAGGTAAAAAATTTAGGTAAAATTTTTTGCTTTTGATTTTTTGATAGAAATTTTGCTTATATATATTACGTAAATATATCACTTCAAAATATTATCCAATTAATTTATGTAGTAGTATAAAATAGTGTTCTTAATATTAATATGATTAACAATATATTACATTAATAACCTAAAAAACGTACGTAATAAATTTAAGTAATTTTATCAAGTATTTTGTTGCATGACTTTATTAGAAAATAATCAGGTGATTTTATTACGTAATAGAATTAGGTAATTTTATCGGATGATTTTATTAGGAAAAATATTTATTTAATATTAAGTTTTTGTTTCAATTGAAGTTTTAAAACTTTTGTAAACTATGCAAATGAAAGAAAAATTAATTTTCTACCAACTTAGGTTTTTAAAAAGTAATGTAAAAAATAAGGTATATAATTGTAGCTAATAACTTTACTTAATAAAAAGCTGATTAAATTATCTAATTATATTACCAAATTTACCTAAAGAAATTAAAGAAATTGTTAAATTATAGTAGGTAATATATATAATCCTTGATTATTTTGAACAGGACACGTGGCTAATTTACAAATTTTTAAGCATATTTTTAAATCACGTATTTTAATAATATATGACGTCGAACCTTGAAATTACAATATATAAGTCAAAAGACAAAAAGCTACCCTTAATTTAATAATTTTAGTCATTTCAATAATTAAAAAGTTAAATTTGGTGATGTGAACACCTGATAAAGTTTTGTTAAAAAATTTGTAAATCACTCACTTTTGACAGTGACATAAATATACACATAAGTCAGGTGAATTAAATATATCTTTATTTTAAACAATTATTTTACGTGATTAAGCGAAGATACATTTTGTTTAATAACACCTTCCATTTTGTAAAAATATAATAATTCTTTTGTTAAAGTAATGTAGACAACAATTTTACAAATATAATCTTAATAACATTAAATGTCAAATCCGAAAGTAAAACCCCCTGTTGCTTCATGTAAGTAGTCTGTTCTATTAAATAGTATATATATATATATATATATATATATATATATATGTATATATATATATATATATTGTGACGTGTCCACTGGGGATTAGGGTGGAGTCACGGTTAAAACACAAATTAATTAACTTCGTTAAAAAAAAGATGGCAGGTTTATTGCACTTAATGTGCACTTAAGTATTACACGGCAAAGCAGCGGCTTTGCCGTTCAAAAATTGCCAGTCACGTTGGCCGCGGTCGCTCGCGTTCGCGCGATTGCGGGCCGTCCCGCACCTAACTACGCGTCGCGCACACACACTTTAAGGAAGCTGGATTTGGGAGGAAGGAGCACGGCTCACCTGGACGCTCGTCTCCTGGATCCCTCGGACACACACGTAGCCTTTTGAAATAGCGATATTGCGTGGTACTACACGATCGGTGGTCGGTCGCAGTCTGTCGATTATCGGCACGCACGAAGCGAGAGAGTTTTTCCTCGGCGTATTGCGCAGGCGCGCCTACTCTCGCGTCTCGAGTCGTGCGCGCTCGGCTCGGTTCGTACTGGCCGCTCGGGCCGTGATTTCGCTGCCTCGACGGAGATGTCGTCGACGACGTTGACTTCGTGGTGCTGGATGGCGATTGAGTAACTGCGGCTCTGCTGAGAATACGATCTGCCAGGTAAGCTTTTAAATCGTTCCTTTTTACCTCGATTTTAAGCTAAATCGAGCTCCTCGAGTTTCTTTATTGCAGGTGCCGTATATATCGTAGATACGGGATCTTCGAAAAATTCTATCTAAAAAAACCTTCAAATAAATTTTTTAATTTATGTAATATAGTTTCCTTTCTATTTTGTTGTAATATTTGTTGTTTTTTTAAATTTTTATTTTAACAATTTCAATTATGACTCCAGATAAAACTTAAATTCAATTTTAAACTATGTAATAGTATATGTATATTAATAAAATATTACTTATGTCGACTGTAGTATAACTAAATTAATTAATATTTTTATCGGTCTTACAGTCAATTATATGGGCAATCAGATTGCCCCTACTTATAATCACCCCCGAAGAATCTATAAAAATAAAAATAAAAAATATAAAATATAAAAAATAAAAACACTAACTAAACATAAAAACAAATTATTTGGGACTAGGGATGAGTCCCTGATGAGGAGCAGCAGCGAGCTCGAAACGTCGGACATCATATTTGGGGTTAGTAGATTTTTGGTGCAGGGGGGCAGTCAGATTGCTTTATTAATAATTTGTTTTTATGTTTAGCTAGTGTTTTTATTTTTTATATTTTATATTTTTTATTTTTATTTTTATAGATTCTTCGGGGGTGATTATAAGTAGGGGCAATCTGATTGCCCATATAATTGACTGTAAGACCGATAAAAATATTAATTAATTTAGTATATGTATATTGTAAATCGATGCTATCTTATAATAAAGCTTATTTTAGTTTAAAAATCACAATTTTGTAATAATATAAATATTTTTTTGTATTGAAGCTATCATCTTTCAATAACTTCTTCTATTATACAATATAAATTGACATTCAGTTGTATCCGGATAGTACTAAAATTAAATGTTGAAGCTTTTTTTAGTTTAAAATCATATTTTTATAATGAAATAAATATTTTTTGTATTGGAGCTATTATTGGTTCATAATTTATCCTATGATACAATATAAATTAAATGTTAATTGTACATTTTAATAATGTACTATTAAAAGTACATAGTTATATAACATTAATATATTTATAGCAAATTATTAATTGTATATATTATGTACAATATCTTTATATTAATGCAATTTTAATAAAACTATAAAATAGTAATTAAAACAAAGTTTACAAATACAATTTTTATAGATTATAAGTTTGAAATATTTTCAAATAAAAAGTATCAAACCATCACACAGAAAGATCAACTCGTCCTTTGATTTAGATGAAGTCATATTAAAACTTAGTTTACATCCCTTTGCTCTGATGAAATTGCGAATAAAACTGTATAGAAATAAAATACATAATATGTATAGGAATGTTTAGTCTTTAAAACAATATTTAAGAGAATATATCATACAAATATGAATACACATTTATACATACAGTGTTGAAGCTTTCAAAAATATAAAAATTTATTATGTATCTCTATAAATTAACAAAAACTCTTTCTAGCAAAATATTTTAGTATAAATTTTTATATTCTAATGTATACGTACTTGGTAAAAACAATTATCATCATACTACAAAAACCATAAAATTTATTTGAACTCAAAAGCTATGTTCATGGAAACTAATATACAAAATAAATTAATTATATTGATAGCATGATTTTTTTTAAACTATAGCTTTTTGGTATTTACTTGGTTGGTCTCCTTTGTAAGTAAAAAATTATGCCTTTTAATAAACAATTAATTTAAATTCTAACCAAATAATAATTTGACTGATATTATACTTAATTAACAATAATTGTAAATTAATATATGTATACAATTTAAAGTAATTCAAGTATCAGAATTTTTAGGTTATGTAAATATAAAACATTCTTCTTCTTCAATAGTAATTAAACGATAATAAATGATATAAGGAAATGATTGATGAGTATTTATAATTACTATTATAATTAATATTTTACATACTTAACCTGTTATATGTGGAGAAAATACGCAGCAATTCAGAAATATCACAAGTTTCAGTATTTGCGGTTACCGTGTTATGATGTGCGCGCCAGAACTAAGAACCGTTATGTGTTGTATCACGTACGAGGTACCTGATGCTCAACGCATCGGAACTAACCGATGCTCTAAGTAATTATTGTGTGTTGGTAAAGGTCTAAGAATAGGCAATTCTAACAATGTTTATGTGTGTCTTCAGTAACTATAATATGTGCCTATTCTTAGATATAAAAATGCAATTTATCATTATTTTTTAATCGCAAATTTGTAATTCGATTAACGTGCTGCGCATGCTCTCTTTACTTGTAGAGTCAAGCACTCAAAAAATAAAATCACCTGATTATTTTCTAATAAATAGTTATGCAACAAAATACTTGATAAAATTACTTAAATTTATTACGTACGTTTTTTAGGTTATTAATGTAATATATTGTTAAGCATATTAATATTAAGGACACTATTTTATACTACTACATAAATTAATTGGACAATATTTTGAAGTGATATATTTACGTATTTAAATTCATATATATAAGCAAAATTTCTATCAAAAAATCAAAAGCAAAAAATTTTACCTAAATTTTTTACCTAAAATTTTTACCTGATAAAATTACCTAATTTACTTAAAAAAATGAAACAAAAGTTACCTAAAATTATCAGGTGAAAATTTTAGGTGAAAATATCATATGATTTTTTTCAACAGGGTAAATATCTGCCAAAATTTCCTAGCCAGACTGGCTCAAGTTTAATCTTTCACTTTCTAAAAATATTAATTTTGAAATCAAAATACCGGCAATCTAAAGGTTAAATAAGCTATGTTAAATTTTATAGGATCGTATTAATAATATTACACTATTTTGGAAACAATATCTTTTTATTTTTCTATAAAAATATAATTTCTGTTAAGTTTTTATTATATCTTACAGCAACGTTAAGGTTAAAACTATTATTTTCTTTACTTATCTTATTATTTTTGGACGTCTTTTTTAGATTTAAATATTTACTTCAAGTTTGCCAATACTTATGAGGTACTGGACATATATATTGGTTTTCATTCACAGCCATTAAAATACAAATATTTTTTATTTTATTGGTTTCGATTACTTGTATTTGAGGATTTGTGACAACAATCTTCTTAATAATGAATTGTTCATTAGATATACAATGTTCTGTTATTAGCTGCTTATAAGCTGTGTACTCTTTGGAATTGTTATTGTCAATAAGAAATTGTTGCATTTGTATAAACTCACCATTGACTGTTTGCGCATACGAATTATCTGATCGGCGATTACTCTTTTTGAAAAATTAAACAAACATTAATCTTTAACAATTTTTTTATAAGCTGTTACATCTTCTACAAATTTAATTGCTGCAATACATCTTCATTTACTGGTAATGGCTTTCCAAAATATGGAAATTGTTCTGATTTCGTGCTTTTTGCAGTAATTTTGTTCTCTAAATAATAACAATAATCCATAACAGAAGAAAATTGTTTTAAAGCAACGTGTTTTTCTAAAATTATTATGCTTTCTTGTACTGTAAGACTTCTACAAATTTGACTAAGTACACCTCTTGCTGCATGAACTTTTGAAACAATTTTACCATTACCAGATTCAAATGGGTAACCATAATGCGCCCATAGTGGTCCCCAATTGACTACACTCTGTGCTAGGTGAGTTAATTGGTGAACATTAAAAGACATTGCGTCTACTCCGTAATAAACCTCCGTTAAAGCAACAAATTTTTTTAATAAGTAATCAGCACGCTGTAATTCCAATTGATTAATTGACTCCTTCAGCAGTAAATGATAGCCCTTCACTAATAAAACCCAATGTTGTAGAAATTTGTTAAAATTAGGTATTTCAGCTAATATTACGGTACTGTAAAATAAAAGCCAATTCACCCACTCTTTAGCCTTTCAGTAGCTGCGATCATATATTGAACGCGATAATCTGGCGAGCTGTTGTGGAACCCTGAATTGCGTAATTTGTTTATCAATATTATCCATATAAATATTTGATATGCTGTATGGCTTGTTAGAAGTTTTATACCAGTAGTCAGCAAATTGTTTTGATATTCCTAAATCTATACAGTGCATCACATCTGGTACGAATCCAGGTTGAAATCGACGCCAATCGAGCCCGTATTCGAAATCGAGTTCACAATCGAGGCCAATAGAACGCCAAATTGTTCCCAAAATGAAGCAACGTTTGAGACCGACCCAGTTCGTCAAGGCCAATTGAGCGCAAAAGCGAGGCCGATCGAGATTTAAAATCGAGGCCGACCGAGCCCAACATCGAGACTTATCGAGTCGCCAATTAAGTCCTCGATCAAGGTCATCCAGCTGGAAATCGAGTTCCCGATCGAGGCCATCGATCTGGTAATCAAGTTGCCAATCAAGGCCAATCGATCGCGAAATCGAAGCCAATCGAGCCCGAAATCAAGGCCGAAGGCCCGAGGCCGATCGAGCCCGAAATCGAGATCTATCGAGTCCTCGATCGAGACCATGATTTAAGCCGATCGAGCCCGAAATCGAGGCCGATCCAGCTTGAAATCTAAGCAATTAGAGCACAAATTGAGACCAGTCGAGGTCGAAAACAACGCCCATTTTGCACAAAATCAAGGTTAATCGAGCGCTAAATCAAGCCCGAAATCGATGCTAATCGATCTCGTATTCGAGGCCGATCCAGGTCGAAATCGTGGCCATTCTAGCTTGAATTCGAGGTCGATCCAGCCCAAAATCGTGGCCTATTGTGATCAAAATCGAGTCCGATATACAGCCCGAAATCGAGGCCAATCGAGCTCGAAATCGAGACCGATCCAGCCCAAAATCGTGGCCAATCAGCTCGAAATCGATGCCGAACCAGGTCAAAATCGAGGCCATTCCAGTTTGAATTCGAGGCCAATCCAGGTCGAAATGAAGGTCATTCCAGCTAGAATTCGAGGCCGATTAATATCAAAATCAAGTCCGATCCAGCCCGAAGTCCAGTCCGATCCACAGCCCGAAATCGAGGCCAATCGAGTTCGAAATCGAGTCCGATCCACAGCCCGAAATCGAGGCCAATCGAGTTCGAAATCGAGTCCGATCCACAGCCCGAAATTGAGGCCAATCGAGCTCGAAATCGAGGTCGATCCACAGCTCGAAGTCGAGGCCAATCGAGCTCGAAATCGAGTCCGATCCACAGCTCGAAATCGAGTCTCCACTTGAGGTCGATTCAGCTCGAAATCGAGGCCAAAAATCGAGTCAAATCGAGCGAAAATCGAGTCGAATCCAGCTCGAAATCCAGCTCGAAATCGACCTCGAAATCGAGCTGGATATCCACCTCGATTTTTTCAACAGGGCCCGCTCAACACCTCCAACACTATGACTCATGTCACGCAGACACACGACCATCCGCCAAAATTCCCGACTTTCTCCGAGTTTTCCTACTTCGCCCCACCGCCGCCGCCATCTTGGCCGCCATTTTTTCCTATAGTACCCCACATACTACTGACGCGCAAGCTTGCTGAGGAGAGTAGAGAGAGAGTTTATGCGAGTCATCGTATGTACACTGAGAGAAAGGAATATTTGAGTCAATTGACGTTTCTTAATATTTAAGATCTGATGACTTAAATAGGAGCAAATGAATATTTCTTTGCAGTTAAGTATTATTTGAGGCAGTTCTTAACAGTTAAACTATCATTCATTCCTATTTTGTGTTCAAAATTACAAAAGTCAAGTATTAACTGTTAATGCCTGAGTTGTAATTATTAACACACATTATTTCGTTACTTAATAATATTAATTTAATCTGATATAATTTTATTTATATACAATTTTCTTCTGTACAATAATATTTATGTACATAATATGCACATTGAGTTAACGGGATGCCATAGTCAATATTTATCCTCCCTACCTTATCGGCAATAGCGAATATTAGTAATTTTGTAATAATAAAACAGTATGTGAAAAAGTAAGAGAAGAGGCGCCTTCATTTACAATATAACTGTGTGCCGAAATTCAGATTAAAATTATATTGCGTTTTTGAGAAAAGTCTTAACAAAAATGTAAACCTAACCTCAACGAGGTGAAAAAATTTGATATTTTTGGTAAGACTTTTTCGAAAACGCAATAATATTTTAATTTAAAATTCAGCACACAGTTAGATTGTCAATAAACGAAGGCGATTCTTCTCTTATTTTTTCACATACGGTACTTCTACTTTTTTATTAATTAATCATCAAAAATTGAGTATGAAACCCCCTTAATATTAAATATTATCGTAACGTTTTATATACAAGATTGCATTCATTAACTGTTAAGAATTATTTCTTTACAAAAACGCAGTTCTAAAATTATCTATAATCTTAGTAGTTAAGAACTTCGTGTTAATATCAAACAAATATATGTTTTGTTACAAGTAAATGTAAATTTTTAGTAACAAATGCACAATTTCTTTCTCACAAATATTCCTTTCTCTCAGTGTAGACACGTCGCCGGTGTCTTCCTTGCTAATTCGTGGCAAGAGTGGAAAATCGGTGTTACGGATTCTTGCCCGGGTTCAGGAGTTCGCGCCGCGAAGAGTGTGTGATTTTGTGGGGTGAGCGTGCTGGTGTTCAGTGCACGGCTCCAGCGACTCCCCAGGAACCTGCAAGGACGGCGAAGTTGCCGCGCGCGAGAGCTCAACAGAGAGGGAAAACTAGTGAAGCCAAACGCGTCGACGGTAAGAGTAAAGGTACGTGGTGCACCACTCGCGAGCCACCGAAGCCGTAAAGACTCTTTCTTTACGGCTATACCTTTAAGCTAGGGATCGGCGGATCTCGCCCGCGCGCGTCGGCGAGGAAGCCAAAGTGCGATCGCGTAAGCGTGCGAGAGAGAAAGCGAGTACAAGTTTGATCATTAATTACCGGCGTACGTTATTCCCGTTATCCCGAATACCGCCCTCTCCGTTTCAGGAGCAGCCGAGATAAATTTACCGCGAATTTATTGCCTATTATTCGCGGTCTTTTTCAGCTCACGACGTTTATAGCTGTACAATGACGCGAGATCGGCAAGTGATCTCGCGGTTGTTAACGGACATCGCAACGGCAAGTCGTGCGCGGGGTTCGCTGATTTGAATCCGCCGCGCACTTTCGGGGCACCGCCTAGGGAGTATAACTAGGCAGTGCCGTAGCAACCGATCCCTTTACCCCTACCTACGCGAGGGATTGTACCCCGTTACACTTTATAAAAATAATTTGAATAAAATTTTTTTGATAACATTTGTTAAGACATGTCGTGAACCTGCCAATTCTTAAAAATCTTAGTGGAGTGGGGGAAGGTAATAGTAGATTTCTTTATTGCTTTTCTTATTTTTTTCAAAAAGTAAGAACGTCAAGCCCTCATATAAATTATGGTGATGATTTAGCTAAATTTTCGTTAAATTTTATATGTATTAAAGGTACGATGTTTGAGTTCGAAATTTTCAAACCAAAGAATCATATTAAAAATATTTATTTTTACTGATTTAAAATTTATTTAGAGCTTCCTCATAAAAAATTGAAGGGCTTGACGTTCGTACTTTTCAAAATAAAACCTCAATTCTTATTTAAAAAAGAAAAAGTCAAAATTACCGACTATACCGCCCTAGTAGAATTTTAAATATGAAAAATGGGCTTGAAATTAAGAAATGGCCAGTGAAACTGGTCAGGTTCTATCTCAAAATGAAACGCTTTTTCACAGCTTTCTTGACCATTTCTTAGATGGACATAACCTTCATCAAATATGAAACAACTTTTTGGGTATAATCCTGTAAAGAAAACTTAAAGCGTGTTGTGAAATTTGATCGGTTTTACCATTTGTAATAGATACAGACGCTTATTTACGCTATATAAATAGTACTTTTAAAGATATTTTAACGTTTATCATTTTTCTCTCAAATTAAGTCAAATCATTTTTAGGAGCTTGTTCATAGCTATTATTCCTAGCTAAAATGGCCCATTTTTCTTAGTCTACTTAAAATTCCAAAAGCATTTATAATGTTCAGAAAAGGTTTGTAAAATGGAATGAAAACCATGAAATAGGGAGGAAAGGTTCGAAAAAGCGTTTCATTCCTGTACACGACCTGACCAAGCGTCCTAGTTAGTTTATAGATTGACATGAGAACGCTACTCAGTAAATGGCTACAAAATTTTTGTTGATTCCACCAGGGCGGTAAGGTAGGTATTTTCAGGAGTATCCGACATCCCCTTAAGTGAATGTGCAAAAAGATTAAAACAAGAGTTGATAAATTGATGGGTTACTAAATATTTTATTTTATTTAAACATATTTTATATACATATTTTATATAAATATTTTTATAAATTAATATAATTATAAAATTTATAATCTCTAGGTTTTATTTAATTACCTCACATTTCTTTCCTGACTCTTGTTAATTAAATAATTATATATTAAGAAATTTCTGCATAAAATTACGTACAAAAATATGTGTGCGAAATCTTTGCATAAAAATATGTAAAATTGCAAAAAATTGTGCAGAAAAATGTATGTTTATTTGTATTAATTTTTGCATAAAAATATGCAATAAAAATTGTATATTTTTTTACAGAAAATTATGCAAATTATTTTCGTATGGGAATTGGTAGAGAGCAAGCGTCCGGAGTTAAAGATCGGAGGTTCTAATCCCCAAACGAGAAATTTTTTTTTATTTTCTTTTTAATATTTTAAAAATTTTTCTATACGTTCACATAAATATTATTAAACTATCCCAGAACATTTATTCAACTTAGACAAAGCAGATTTTGTAGGTTGTTTTTCAACGTTGCTTAGACATTATTTCAACATTGGTTTCAAAATATTAGCGGACATTTCCCACGTTGTAGCAACGTTTTTCCAATGTCGTAATGCTTCTTACGTTGTAATGTTGCTAAGATAACGTTGCCACAAAGTTGCCACAACGTTGCGTGCTAGTAGGGTCACTTCTTTTCTGATCAAACTTCGGTCTTATGACTTCAAAAAAAATTATAAAAGTTTATAACTATTGTTATTTTTTTATAATAGTTTTAATTTTTTTAACAGTCTCTACTTTTACTATTTTAAAAGTGAAAAATTATTTGACTATATGAAATAGATAATACTTTTACTATTTTGGCAGTGAAAAATTATTTGACTATGCGAAATAGTGTAATTTAATAATGAATGATAATGAAATTTCCTATATAATAGCATTTAGAGCATATAATAAATTTACGTACTCAAGAAATATCTAAAAAATATTTTTTACATATTATATTTTCATCAATATAATTAATATAATTATTAATTAGTTTATTGTGTAGAATATATATATATATTACTACACTGCAAACAATAAATCCTCATTTGTTTGTGTTTAATTCCTAAAGTGCACGAATCACCATATGCACAAAATTTTTATACACAATCTCTGAATGACTTTACATTTTAAAATGTACATAATAATTCAAATATTTTTATATGATGCATAAGAATATATATAAGATATATATGAAAACAATAAGTTTAATTCTTGATTATATATATACTGTTCCATGTTTTTAATGTGTATGTATATAAGAAGAGGTTAATTTAAAATCTTGCATTTTCTAACATTTTGTTAAATAATGGAATACATTAATTTCTTTATTAAAGTTTAATTTAAGTATTTATTCCGAAAATCGAATGTAAAATTATTAGTAGTAAATATATAGTATATAAAAGGTTTTTAATTATTTTTATTATTATTATTATATAATATAATATTATTCGAATAATCAGTTGCGTAATATTTATGGACAAAGGTTTTTCATTTATATCTCGGGGGCTCGTCTTTACAAATATTTCTAATACGTTTCATGTATAGCGTAGAATAAGACAAGAAAAGAAAAAGAAGTATAAGTAAGAATTAAATCAGCCATCTGCTTCGTGACTAACACGTAAATTAGTCGTGCCTACAAATCCACGATTCTTGATTGGGTGCTCGATCTATCGTCGTAAACATCATTTGCATAATTTCAAGTTACAGCCGCAGTTATAAAACCGGCTGGAATCTGTGACTCAAGGAGTATTCTTTAAACAGTCAATAAGATGAGGGACGAGCTGAAGGTGCGCTAATAACGAATTATCAGAAGCATTATTAATTCTACCTAAGGATTCTTTTTAATTTTCTTTTGTACTTATATTTTAACGCAGCACAATTCATTAAGTAGTTATAATGAAATAAAAATAAATAAGTAGCCGCATAATATGCTATATTTTAGAGTTAGTAAAATATTTATAATAATTATTAATATATTACTTTTTAGATTCCGACGAAAAAATAAATATTAACCAAATTAATAGATAATTATTTATTAATAAGCAATAGTATCATAAATTGTCATAAAAGTTCACTACTACTTTTGTAATTTCAAAATATTTATAGTAATTCAAAATTTATAACATAAAATAATGTAAATTTAATTTAATTATAAATATTTTACATACTTCAAAATATAATTATTAATTTCATTAATAATATATATCTTACATTTAATTTATAATTAATATAGTGTACACGTACATATTCAGATATTACTAATTTGTTTTTGAATTTAGTATTTATCAGGATTCAACAACGAGTTTACTAGTGAGGATCCGCGATGTCCCGGTTCTCTTCCTGTCGAACAAAATAATCCTCAAATATGCCCTTACAATTTATATGCAGAACAGCTTTCAGGGACTGCTTTCACAGGTAATTCTGCAAGCTTCTTCAAATTCTGATATTATTAATCAGAAATAAATAAAAAGCTAGACAACTTTGTTTATATATAACTAATAAAAAGCGTATGAAAAAATATAGAAAAATATAGTTTTTTTTTAAAATAAATAAAATTCACTCAGTAAAATTAGGCAAAAGTAATTAAAAAAAATTAGAATTTACTTTTTTATTTGACTTTCTAATACTCAACGCAGACTCGTTTAGGTACTTTGTATTTCGTTTTTGTAAATTATTTTAGCTTTTGATTTATCTCAAGTTTATCATTAATTTAACCCATTTCGACCTAAATATCAAAAGTTTTTTCTGAATACTGTCAACAGTTTAATTTCTTCCATTAAACAATTGCAATTATTATTTTCGATATAGTTTAAACTTCTTTTGAAGATTGTAGTAATAACTGGCTGACGATTTTTCTGAGATAAGTAATAACGACTTATTAAAAAAAACAAAATCTTGTATATATTTTTAATGAATATTTGAAATTCAACTCTGTAAATAGCAAATAGTGAAAAATTACTTTCTTAATAGTGCAAATACAGGCACTTTTCAAAAGCGAACATATTCTTTAAATGTTAAAAAAATATTAATACGGATATTTTTTTACATTGTTACTATGCAGTACTGTTCGATTATTATGAGACTGAGGCCTTGACCAGCAGGCTAAGGTCCTGGATGCTTAAAATCATTTGGTAAACATCACATTTAGTAAATGTATGTGTGATCATAAATCTTAACATTTGGTAAAATTGTATCTGGATTTTAACAGAAATATATTGTTACAATTATGTATAATTATAATTATTACTCATAATCAAATTTCCAAGAACATGTAGCATGTATAAAGAAATTTGTATTTTTACAGTATATTTCACTTTTAAAGAGTCATTTTACCCCCCGAATTAAATTAAGAATTATATATCATTAGATTTATACCGTTTGCACGATAGTTGAGTTTTGTGCACAAAAGACAAAACTTTCATAAAAATGTATCAAATTTAATTTTTTTTAATTTAGTACATTGTCGATCGTTGATGGTCAACAATAAATAAATTCAATTTATTTATTAAAGTGCTCAATATTTCGTCTGCCAGGTTTGCAGACCTCTTCAGGTGCTGAATTTATTGGTCAAATAAGTATTTATATATATATATTGCCGTATTTATAAATTAAATTTAAATAACTCGTTTATTCGTTATTTGTGTCTGTAAAAAGTACTTTATAGAACACCTTCGACAAAGGTGTCAAACTTCGCAAGTATGGTTTCCAATCACACATTCAAAAACAATGTCTGATAAAACAAATTTTAATTCTCCAATCTTTTTTCTACCATTTTTCGTTTTTATAATTAGACATTTTATATATTTTGCTTAAACTTCATAAGTAGTTTCTGCTATTGAAAGTACTGAAATCAATGCGGAAGAATCGACAAGTATTCTTTACCATACCATAAATTTGTGTTTTTGTTAAACACATCTTTTTTCTACTCATTTTTGTTTTTATAACTGGACATTTTATATATTTTGCTTAGCAAATAAGTAGTTTCTGCTATTGAAAGTACTGAAATCAAAGCGGAATAATCGACATGTATTTTTTACCATACCAAAAATTGTATTTTAATTAAACGTGTATATATTGTTTCTTAATCTCCATAAAAAGTTTCTGCAATAGAAAGTATTGAAATCAAAGTAGAATCAATAAGTATTTATTTTTAAAAATACAAATATCTTTTAAATTGAAAACAAACATTTTTTCAAAAAAGTACCTTACAAATTTACATTTCAATTCTAGTCCTGTCATGTCCTACAAGCAATAGATAAATAATTTTTTTAAAATTTTATTAATTTCTGCAAAACTGATAAAAAATAAATTTCTCACTTTTTTATTCTCTTTAAATACACAATGTATATCCTTCCCGTGTCTTGCAGCAATAGATAAACAATTTTATATAATAATAATAATAATAATAATATTCATTTGTGCAAAATTAATTTCTACAAAACTAATAAAAAAGTAATTTCTCTCTTTTTTATTCTCTTTAAAAAAATAATACTTGCACCACCGTTGGTTAAGTGTTTCAGAAGGTTTTTATGTTTTACTAATATATCCTCTTGTATATTGAGGCCTTGCGATGGCTCGGTCGGTAGGGCATCGGGCTCGTAATCTGGAGGTTCTAGGTTCCATTCCCGGCCCCGGCCGATTGATACAAGCACCACTGGCGAATGTATTTTCACCAAGTGCTTTCTTCGCCAAGAAATCGTATGACCATCGTCGCTGATTAGCACCGAATTGGGAGCACAAAAAGAACGACGTTAAAATATAAAAAAAAATTCTCTTGTATACTGGAAATAATTTTAAAACAGTAAAATAGTTGAAATAAAGCAATCCAATATTTAAAACGTAATATTTCTAATTTGGAATTGAACCTATCTATTTTTTTTTCTAATCATAAATAGTTGTCAAGTGCTGGTACTTTGTTTAACTGCAGAAGTCAAATAACAATTAATCGCTGTTGCGATATATACTGGTCTCATGAGTTAACATTGAGTCTTATACTTAATCTTACTTTAAAATATTTATAAGCCCTTGATATAAACATGCATAAGCAGTGTGTTATGCAGTTCGAATTAGACTTACTATATACAAGAGTAAGATGGCAATTCAACGAGTGGTGCAAGTATTATTTTATTTAAAGAGAATAAAAAAGAGAGAAATTACTGTTTTATTAGTTTTGCAGAAATTAATTTTGCACAAATGAATATTATTATTATTATTATTATTATATAAAATTGTTTATCTATTGCTGCAAGACACGGGAAGGATATACATTGTGTATTTAAAGAGAATAAAAAAGTGAGAAATTTATTTTTTATCAGTTTTGCAGAAATTAATAAAATTTTTAAAAAATTATTTATCTATTGCTTGTAGGACATGACAGGACTAGAATTGAAATGTAAATTTGTAAGGTACTTTTTTGAAAAAATGTTTGTTTTCAATTTAAAAGATATTTGTATTTTTAAAAATAAATACTTGTTGATTCTACTTTGATTTCAATACTTTCTATTGCAGAAACTTTTTATGGAGATTAAGAAACAATATATACACGTTTAATTAAAATACAATTTTTGGTATGGTAAAAAATACATGTCGATTATTCCGCTTTGATTTCAGTACTTTCAATAGCAGAAACTACTTATTTGCTAAGCAAAATATATAAAATGTCCAGTTATAAAAACAAAAATGAGTAGAAAAAAGATGTGTTTAACAAAAACACAAATTTATGGTATGGTAAAGAATACTTGTCGATTCTTCCGCTTTGATTTCAGTACTTTCAATTTATGAAGTTTAAGCAAAATATATAAAATGTCTAATTATAAAAACAAAAGATGGTAGAAAAAAGATGGGAGCAAGAATTAACATTTTTTTTATCAGACATTGTTTTTGAATGTGTGATTGGAAACCATACTTGCGAAGTTTGACACCTTTGTCGAAGGTGTTTTATAAAGTACTTTCTACAGACACAAATGACGAATAAACGAGTTATTTAAATTTAATCTGAATAGGTACCTTAAATAATAATAAATAAATTAAAAGTTTGTGTTGATATGGTACACAATACTTGTCGATTCCATTTTGATTTCAGTTCTTTCAATTGCAGAAATTTGTATGAAATTGTAAGCAATATAATGTATGTGTTTAAAAAAACACAAATTTATGGCGTGGTAAAAAATACTTGTTGATTATTCCGCTTTGATTTCAGTACTTTCAATAGCAGAAACTACTTATGAAGTTTAAGCAAAATATATATAATGTTTAATTATAAAAACAAAAATAAGTAGAAAATTATGGGAGTAAGAATTAAAAATTTTTTTATCAGTCATCGCTTTTGAAAGTGTGGTTGGAAACCATATTGGCGAAGTTTGACACCTTCGTCGAAGGTGTTTTTTTAAGTACTTTCTAAGGACACAAATAACGATAATTATTAGACAACAAATTTATAATTTTTACTATAACTATTTTTTTTTCAAATAAAGTATGGAATAATTTCTTGTAATTTTTTTAATGCAAAATGTATGTATTTCATCATTTTTTCAATTAAAACTTAGTTTGTAAAAAATGAGAGTATTATTTATTATTTCTATTTCATAATAAAAGCTTCCAAACCACTGTTCATCTGAAAATAAATGTATTCTATTTGGTTTAATAGAAACCTATAAAAAAAGAAATTTATAAAGATCAATGGAATGGTCCATTGTCTACATTGTTAATATCAAATATCACCATCAGTCTACTGCAAAAATTAGAGTACATATAATAATTGTTAATTTTTTGATGGTTAAGCAAAAAATCCAAAATACTTAAAACAATTTCTGACAAATGACAATTTGGAGATTTTATAAGGGTTTGTTTTTTGTTGAAGTTTTACAAGAGAAGAGTTTTTTTAAATAACGATGAAACAAAAGTTTTAATTTCTTCTTCATAAATGTATAATATTATCTCAGTTAGCTTAATGTTTCATTTTTTTGGAAAATTGTACTAAGGGAGAAATTATACAATTAAGTTAATAAAAGTATACACTGTATGTATTTGAGAAACAATGAATTTATATTTTATTATTGTGTTCCCTGTCGAAAAAATCCAGATGGATTTCCAGCTGGATTTCGACCTGGATTCAGCTGGATTCCACCTGGATTAGACTAGATTTTGAGCCTCGATTTCCAGGTGAAATCCAGGTGGATTTTCAAGCTAGATTTCGAGGTGGATTGGTATGGATATCCAGGTGGATTCGCCTCGATTTCCAGTTCGATTTGCATGGATTTCCAGTTCGATTTGCATGGATTTCCAGGTGGATTGGCATGGATTTCCAGATCGATTGGCATGGATTTCCAGGTGGATTCGCCTCAATTTCCAGTTCGATTTGCATGGATTTCCAGGTGGATTCGCCTCGATTTCCAGTTCGATTTGCATGGATTTCCAGTTCGATTTGCATGGATTTCCAGGTGGATTGGCATGGATTTCCAGATCGATTGGCATGGATTTCCAGGTGGATTCGCCTCGATTTCCAGTTCGATTTGCATGGATTTCCAGGTGGATTCGTCTCGATTACCAGTTCGATTTGCATGGATTTCCAGGTGGATTGGCATGGATTTCCAGATCGATTGGCATGGATTTCCAGGTGAATGGGCTTGGATATCCAGGTGGATTGGCATGGATTTCCAGGTGGATTCACATGGATTTCCAGGTGGATTGGCATGGATATCCAGGTGGATTGGCATGGATTTCCAGTTCGATTTGCATGGATTTCTAGGTGGATTGGCATGGATTTCCAGATCGATTGGCATGGATTTCCAGGTGGATTCGCCTCGATTTCCAGTTCGATTTGCATGGATTTCCAGGTGGATTAGCATGGATTTCCAGATCGATTGGCATGGATTTCCAGGTGGATGGGCATGGATATCCAGGTGGATTGGCATGGATTTCCAGGTGGATTCACATGGATTTCCAGGTGGATTGGCATGGATATCCAGGTGGATTGACATGGATTTCCAGGTGGATTTGCATCGATTTCCAGGTGGATTAACATGGATTTCCAGGTGGATTAACATGGATTTCCAGGTGGATTGGCATGGATTTCCAGGTGGATTCGCCTCGATTTCCAGTTCGATTTGCATGGATTTGCAGTTCGATTTGCATGGATATCCAGGTGGATTCGCCTCTTTTTCCAGTTCGATTTGCATGGATTTCCAGTTCGATTTGCATGGATTTCCAGGTGGATTGGCATGGATTTCCAGATCGATTGGCATGGATTTCCAGGTGGATTCGCCTCGATTTCCAGTTCGATTTGCATGGATTTCCAGGTGGATTCGCCTCGATTTCCAGTTCGATTTGCATGGATTTCCAGTTCGATTTGCATGGATTTCCAGGTGGATTGGCATGGATTTCCAGATCGATTGGCATGGATTTCCAGGTGGATTCGCCTCAATTTCCAGTTCGATTTGCATGGATTTCCAGGTGGATTCGCCTCGATTTCCAGTTCGATTTGCATGGATTTCCAGTTCGATTTGCATGGATTTCCAGGTGGATTGGCATGGATTTCCAGATCGATTGGCATGGATTTCCAGGTGGATTCGCCTCGATTTCCAGTTCGATTTGCATGGATTTCCAGGTGGATTCGTCTCGATTACCAGTTCGATTTGCATGGATTTCCAGGTGGATTGGCATGGATTTCCAGATCGATTGGCATGGATTTCCAGGTGAATGGGCTTGGATATCCAGGTGGATTGGCATGGATATCCAGGTGGATTGGCATGGATTTCCAGTTCGATTTGCATGGATTTCTAGGTGGATTGGCATGGATTTCCAGATCGATTGGCATGGATTTCCAGGTGGATTCGCCTCGATTTCCAGTTCGATTTGCATGGATTTCCAGGTGGATTAGCATGGATTTCCAGATCGATTGGCATGGATTTCCAGGTGGATGGGCATGGATATCCAGGTGGATTGGCATGGATTTCCAGGTGGATTCACATGGATTTCCAGGTGGATTGGCATGGATATCCAGGTGGATTGACATGGATTTCCAGGTGGATTTGCATCGATTTCCAGGTGGATTAACATGGATTTCCAGGTGGATTAACATGGATTTCCAGGTGGATTGGCATGGATTTCCAGGTGGATTCGCCTCGATTTCCAGTTCGATTTGCATGGATTTGCAGTTCGATTTGCATGGATATCCAGGTGGATTCGCCTCTTTTTCCAGTTCGATTTGCATGGATTTCCAGTTCGATTTGCATGGATTTCCAGGTGGATTGGCATGGATTTCCAGATCGATTGGCATGGATTTCCAGGTGGATTCGCCTCGATTTCCAGTTCGATTTGCATGGATTTCCAGGTGGATTCGTCTCGATTTCCAGTTCGATTTGCATGGATTTCCAGGTGGATTGGCATGGATTTCCAGATCGATTGGCATGGATTTCCAGGTGAATGGGCTTGGATATCCAGGTGGATTGGCATGGATTTCCAGGTGGATTCACATGGATTTCCAGGTGGATTTTCATGGATATCCAGGTGGATTGGCATGGATTTCCAGTTCGATTTGCATGGATTTCTAGGTGGATTGGCATGGACTTAATACGCCTTTTGCTGCATGGACTTTTGACACGATTTTACCATTTCCAGATTCAAATGGGTAACCGTAATGTACCCATAATGGTCCCCAATCTGCAACACTTTGTGCTAAATGAGTTAGCTGATGGACATTAAAAGTCATCGCATCTGGTTAATAATGAACCTCAGTCATAGCTACAAATTTTTTTAAAAGATTGTCAGCGCGTTGCAATTCTAATTGTGTAATTGATTCTTTTAAAAGTAGATAATAGCCTTCCACTAAAAGAGCCCAATGTCGTAAAAATTTGTCAAAATTTGGTACTTCAGCTAATGTTACAATACTGTAAAATAAAACATAATTTACCCACTCTTTTGCTTTCCACCAATTACGATCATATATTGAGCGTGATAGACTGGCAAGCTGTTGTGGTACCTTAAATTGCGTAATATTTTCATTTATGTTATCCATATATATATTTGAAATGCTGTAGGGCTTGCCGGAAGATTTGAACCAGTAGTCTGTAAACTGTTTAGCTATTCCTAAGTCTATGCAATGCATGGGATCCGGAACAAAGCCGTCAACAATATAAAATTTTTGTAGATTTATTAGTGCTGCTGCTTTCTTTACACCATAAATTGGTGCACGTGCATCAACTGCTTGTTGCATATGTTGTAAAGTTTCTTCATAAGTTCTCCTAGCAGGAACATAATCAAGCAATACATATTTTATTATAGACCCTCTTTCATGATGAACGGCTTCTCCCGGATGAAGGCACCAGTTACACCCGTAATATCCATTATACTGATTAATGCCTTGCATCGGTGCTCGAGCTACAGAGTCAACACAAGAGCACACGCAATATAAATGAACACCCTTTATTTCATTGTTTAGCTGGCAGGGTATTTCGAGGTCTGATAAAGTATTCATATCCGCAACAAAAGAACGTAAAAAATAAGTCATGTTAGGTTTATTATGACCAAACCATAAAGCGTATGTTATGGGGCTTTCATTACGTACGTGAACTGGTACCTCATTTAAGACAAGTTGAATCGGCCATACAGAAAATTTTGAGCTTTTAAATATGGGTGAACCATCGCTATTAAACATAAGTGTTCCATACGATTCCTTATGCTCAGCAGGTAACGACTCTATAAATTCTTGATATTTTATTCCATCGTATATGTTCTTAAATAGTGATCCGTCTGCTGCTTCTCTGCGATGCATTACATTGGTGTAAAATTCTGCATTATCTTCTATGAGGTATCTAAGCTGATTTTTTACATCTAATGTTACGTAAAAGTCGCGGTAACAAGGATCTTTCAAATTCACATATTCTTTACAAACGGTACAAAAGATTCGGTGATGACTTTTATTAAATATACTAATATATGTTTTACATTTTGGACATACTGAATGGTATTGAATTTTTAATTTGGACATACTGAAGACCTTTTTACTAATATATAAACAAAATCAACTAAGAAAACTAAACTTTACTACACACTAATAAATGTGCCAATTGACCCACAAATCCATGCATATCCACCTGGAAATTCATGCCAATCCACCTGGAAATCCATGCCAATCCACCTGGATATCCATACCAATCCACCTGGAAATCCATGCCAATCCACCTGGTAATCCATGCAAATCGAACTGGAAATCGAGGCGAATCCACCTGGATATCCATGCCAATCCACCTCGAAATCTAGCTTGAAAATCCACCTGGATTCCACCTGGAAATCGAGGCCCAAAATCCAGTCTAATCCAGGTGGAATCCAGCTGAATCCAGATCGAAATCCACCTGGAAATCCAGTTGGAAATCCATCTGGATTTTTTGGACAGGGTTTACAATCAAATATTTTTTTTAATAATTCACAGTTACAGTTTATACATTAATAAAATTTTTATATTGTTAGAACATAGAATAAATTAAATTGCATTTATAGTTTTCCTTATATTTTAAAACTTTGTTCTAATTCTTCAGAAATATATTTATAGGTAATTGGTATAAAACAGTACGAAAATAGAATTTATATAATAGCTTATGAGCATTTCTTTTCAACATTTCACTTTTACATCACATTTTGCCTTAAAATACGGCTTGGCATACATGTTGTATTTTTCAATCTTGCATTTAATTTGTTATCTTTATTTTATCTGTTATTTAATTTATTATTTTTTTTTATTGGTAAACAGTTATATGATCTGAAGAGTTTATAAGATTATACCAATTTTGTACTTATTTATTGGCAAGATTTTAAAATAAGTTATAAGCAATATTCTTAACATATTTCAAAATTTCAAGTTTTGCCTGACTGCTATATCTGAAAGAAATAATATGTTATATTTTTAATTAACATAAACGATAACGCATATATTTAACCATTACCTTTAACTGTTGATTTATTTTTTTTTAAATTGAATTTCCTCCATATGCTTTTTCTCTTCTGCATCTTTTAATTCTGTAGCTCTTCGTTCAGCTTGATCAAATTTTTGTCTTAGCTCTGCTATGAGATTCTCAAGTTCACATTTTTGTAATTGAAGCTCATCGGCAGCTGCTAGTAGGTCTTCTTTACCTTGTTCAGCCTATAAAATAATAATATATTTTTATATGTAAGTATGGTATGAATAGAATATAAATAGTAGATAGACTTAAAATAATTGAATTGTAATTTAAATATGCATTATATCCTTGTTACCTGTAAAGCATTACGCATTCCAAAGGCTATACTACTTTGATAGAGTTTAGTAAGTAGCTATTGTCATTTGAATTTCATCCCTTACTCTAAGCAAGAGAAGTCCTTGCTCTGCAAAATTAATTGTAACTTGTCTTATGATTTCGTCTCTAAATTAAATGAATAATTTCAATTAAATTTGATTTCACTTTAATTTTAGTAATAAAATTAAATCTTACCAAAATATTGAGTGTAAAGTTCTCTTCGAACAGGACAAATACCAGTTTCTCTAGCTTGTCGCTGAGTTAATTTCATATTCAACTGTTCTTGTAAGTTAATCACATCCAACCTAGTAGCTGGTGTACACTGGATATCTACATAAATATTTTAATTTTTAATATTACTTATTTTTAAGTAACTAATTTTACAATACCTGTTGTTTCCAAATTTGTCCATTTTCTTCCTATTCTTTTGGTGGTAATATTCCATTCAACTTCTTGAGCAGAGCCTGACTGAATTTCTATCACAAAAGATTGTAATCTATCGTAGAAAGCATCTAAATCTATTTCCTTTTTTGAATTGTTCTAAAAAATATGTTCAATTGTTAATATGAGATATTAAAAAAAATTTTAATATCAAATTTGACGTTAAACTAAACTGTACCATTTGGAAAAGATTTATAAAACTTTCTTCTAAAGATAAAATTGGCTTTGATTTTTCTTGAAATTGTTTTTTTAGATATTCCTCCAATTTCTCCAAACCTTCAGCACACCTCATACCAGCAAAATCTTTCAAGAAAGGCCAATATTCTTTCTAAGCCAATTCTCTAATAGAAATACATTTGAAAATAATTATTATTGAAAAATATGTAGACGCTATAAATTAAAAAAAAATTTCTAGAAGATAACAAATGTATTACATACAGACTTTATGCTTTTATAGTTTATTATCCATGAAAAATGCAAATAGAAAGACATCTTTTTCAATTTCAGATGGTATAAAAATCTACAATGCTTACTTATCTTTCAATTTTAAATATATACAATGTTAATTAAGGTTGGACTTTTTTTGAAGATACAATAAGATACATACAAAGCTAAATACCAAAGATACATAAAACATTGATATGCGAATGCTAATAATATAAATAATTGTTTTATTAACTATTCATTGAAATATTGTTTAAATTGAGTAAAAGCTGTAAAACAAAAAAAATATACGATAAAGTTACTTACTTTATTGAATTGTTTATGTTTATATCCGTACTCTTTATAAATTTGATGATGTGCATCAGTCTTTGTAGATTTCTTCGACATCAGCTGCTCGATCTCATGCTAATATTGTTTACCAATTTAATAGGAACTGGCTTAAGTTCTTTTCTGGTATAATTATCGAAAAACGGTCTCGTTTTCTTGGATGGCTTCTTTTGTGTAGCTATTAACTCACTGATGTAAGTGAACTTTTCGTTCGTTATTACACATGATAAACACAAAGTTGATTTTCTTGATTAAGCCGAAATTTTGAGAGATCGGGAGAATTGACCAGAACCAGAAAAAATTCTCGAATCTCGACCGTCTCGGGTAACCAAATTCTTCTTTATACAAACGGTTTAACATTCTTATATAGCCACATCTGAACTGTTTTTCGCGATTAATTTGTAATGTTTCGTCTCGCCTCGGATATCGTTTGCTCGGACATAATTTGTATATACATACAGGGTAGAAGTAAATAACCAAACAAAATGTGTGACAGCTAAGAATAGCACAAGCTCCCTCTTGCTGCCACGTCTAAACTTTTGCCTGCTAATCTAAATGGGACCTCTGTACGCGCGCTCTCTCACGGGCTGGAAAGCATTGTTTCTCTTTCTATATCAATATATCATGCATTATCTATACTATCTCTATCTCATTTTGTTTGAAGTTGACTATATATATATATATCAAAAGGGAGAAGACGAAAATTGAGGTAAGGAAATCAGCAAGCAATATCTTTGACATTGATTTTCTTGATTGTGCGTAAATGAATTCGTGTAAAACTTGTTGTACAGTAAAGATTAATAAATAAGGAACGCAATGCGTGGCCAATAGCACAAATACATAATGTAATAATGCAGCGGTTGGAAAAGTAAAAATCTGAAGGGCTAGTTAGCTGTATATAATGGCTCTCGCTCCTATACTTGCGTCAGGCTCTATATCGAGCCTTTTGATTCAATAGGATAATCATCGATTTTTAGTATTTCTTTAATAATATTCAAATTTTACTAAATTATAAATAATTTTCGTTTTTTGTATTGTGAGATTAGAATTAAAATTTAATAACCGATTTGAATTAGTTGGTTTTCTATATCAGTTTGTAATATAATACTATTTTGTTTTCTTTGAGTAATGTGAGTTCAAGAAAGTTCATGTGATTATTTTTTTCTTTTTCATATGTAAATTTAAGGTGTTCATTATATCGAGATCATCCATTTCTAAATTTGCAAATAATATGGTGATATAGGAGATCCCATTGTTTTAACCATTAAATAGACTAAACTATAATTTATATTCTGTTTTGAGCTAATTTTTAGCTTATAAATAGATCAAATTTGAGTCTAGTTATGTACTATTAAATGTCTATTAAAAATGAACAAGTAAGAATATAATAAAATCTCATTTATCTTCGTAAATACTGGAAATATAACAGAAATTTGTTGTAAATTAGACGAAAACGTTAAAAACCCATCCGAAATTATAGGAATTTTTAAGTTTACTGTTACCGGAAAGTTGGAAACATTATTCAAATGTTTTGAGGTTATGGTCATTCTATTAAGTGTTGACAAAATGGGTGAAAAAGCGTTTCACCACAAGGTATTTAATACCAATATTTAATTCCTAGTTCTTAGATTGAAATTTCTACTAGGGGGTGGTCAAAATTTTAAAATGCACCAAATTTTGGGTACAAACTGGAAATTTTATCCAGAAAACAGAAAAAAATTTTTAGGTATTTAAAATAATTTGCTTAAAAGTTATTCTAACCTTAAAAAGTGAGTTATTTCATGTTTTTTTTAACAATAGTTAACATTATATGTTACATTGGTTGCTGATTTTGTTTAGAATTTATCCTTTCGGGTTAGAATTATTAATCTCAATGTCGATTATTTATAAAGTACAAGTTAACATTGGTGTTTAAAATAAGGCGACATATATGCCACAATCGACTTTTTTATTCAAAATAAATTTTAAATATAATAAATTTCTTTTAACACCTAAAAACTATTATTCTATTTTCTGGGTAACATTTTTAGTCTGTACCTAAAATTTGGTGCATTTTAATATTTTGATCCAATCAGTTGACATGAAATGGCCCATATATGTATAAGTTATGTGGAGAATTTTTTGTGTTACCGAGACAATATTTTTAAAACGTTCGGTTTGGTGACCTTTTCCATATTGAAAAAAGAAGTATTTTATACACTTTGTTTTATTAAATTGAATTTCCAAAAATATTAATAAAGAATTCGTATAATTCAACTTTACGTACTGTTTTTAGGCCGTAAAGTAATTTTTTAGTTTTTACGTACATATGTCCGTAAAGTCGCACTTAAATGACTATTTTACTGTCTTTTACAATAATTTTTAAACTCATCTTTTAACACTTTTTTATTAAAAACATAAGATTTATGGCAGTTTTTCCTAAATGAGTAAATAGTCTATCGAATGCAGGTTTCTCTGTCGACTGAATTTGTAACGCGATTTTAGCTATAGCTAAATCGTGAGTTGTTGGGCACAATTTTTATTACATGCATCAGCTATTTTCAGCGATTTTTTCATTGTTTCCAAGACCACGGATTTTTGAGATGGGAAAGCATTTATGGGTGTTGAATACAAAACAACTTACTTCTTAGTATCATCGAACAGTCCTTTGGCATTAAAACCTATCCACATTGGAGTTTTTAGTTTTAATACGTGGGAGATCATCCATATAAAGAAACGAGTATTTTTGTTTCATTTGTGTACAATTCACTTTGCAGTCCAACTCTTCAATTACATTATAAAAGCAGCAGTGGCCGCATTTATTAATAATATTTATTTTTCTGCTCCTGGTGAGTTTTTTTAGAGCAATATTAACATTAATATGTTTTACTGATAAAATCTGTCCATTACTTACTGTATAATTGCATTTGAGGCAAACGAACAAACATTTAATTTAATTTTAAAATTTCGGTTGACGCTGGTAAGTTCAGTGTCGACGGTATGTCGACCGGAAGGCCGAGAAGGTCTTGGCCTCGAGAAATTCGTGGCCAGAATTGGACGATCGGGTGACCGTCGGTAAGCCTCACTCACGTGTTGAAGTTCTAGTAGGGTTGGTCAAGATAGACCAACCCGGGCGCGGGCCGCTTTAGCGGCGAGTCGTCTTCGAAGGAAGAGGGAGGCGCTTTGTAGATGGCAGCAGGATGTCGGCCACCAGTCGGGGTTTAGCCGTTTAGTCATGGCGGTTGGTGTCACTCGCAGAGTAGGTGGAGGTGGTGCAGCTGGCGGACTCGGTGGTCGTTTCGGCCGAGTTGGCTTTCGCTAAGTTGTTCCTAACGGCTTCGCTGCCGTGGTGGGTACTCGCCTAGATGGAGGTGACGGGTCCACTCAGATCCTCGGAGTCCCTGGAGGCGGTAGCTCGAAACGGTTCGTCCAATGCTCACCAGTATCTACCAACCAGCCCTTGAGAAGAGTGAGTTGAAGCGGAGGTCATTCGGTTTGGGTGGTGATGCTGTTGGTAGTCTGTGTGGCCTGGTAAAAATAAGTTAACAAAAATTAAACTTATAGTAAAATGGCTAGTATTACAGAGCAAAACAATGTCTGAACCAAGCTGAATCTTGTAGGGTTTCAAAGATTCTAAGAGTTTTTTCCTTTTCAGGGTGTACAAGGGACAGTCCCAAATCAGATGATCAACACTGTGAACATCTTCGTTACATTCACATATGACATTCTGGACAATATTTTTGTTATACAAATGAGACATAGTTCTATTATGATTCGTCTTCAGCCTATTAATAACACAAATTCTTCTTCTATCAAGCTTAACCCTATAAAACCACGGTTTCATATTAAAACCCTTATTTAAGTTTAAATATTTTAATCCCTTATTATAATTTACAATGTACTTGTCCATAAGCCCTACAGTAATTTTCTTTATAAATTTATACTTGTCAATGTATGATATCTCCCTGTAATGAATATGATCATTCTTACATGCATTCTTTGCACTTAAGTCAACCTTTTCATTCCCACTAATGCCTTTGTGGCTTGGGATCCATACTATTTGAATGTAGTAACCCAACTCGTTAAATACAAAAATTTTCGCTTTAATGAGCATAATAAAATCCTGCATATAAGAATTTAATCCTATCTTACTCAAAGACGAGATACAGCTTTTAGAATCCGAGAATATTATGAAAGAGCCCAAAGGTTGAGATTCAATCACCAAAAGGGCTTGAAAAATAGCATAAGCCTCACAACTAAAAATGGAGCTGCCATTTAGAATCCTATATGAGAAATCACCGTTGGTTAATGATGGGAAATAAATACCCGAACCATACCCATCACCAGCATCAATAGATCCGTCCGTAAAAACAAATCTAGGATTAGAATAGAATTTTTTCACATACGAATTAAAATCACTATTAGCATTCTTGGATTTATCTTTTAAAAAGGAGCCCAATTTAAAGTCACAAATGTTAGGAGAAAAATGTGCAAAAAATGGTAGACTATAAGTATTTAGCATCGAATTTTTTTTAATGTTATTAAAATAATAATTTTGATAAATTCTCCATGAATTATACGTATAATTAAATAGAGCCCGATATAATCACTCTCCGTGAGCTCGGACGGCATAGAGGAAATGGTGGAAGGAACTAAATAATTATGATCAAGACATCTTAGTTTAAATGCGCCTTTTATTTGAAACTGGTACAGTATTACCACCGAAAGATGGGGGTAACTCCCGCAGTGGGAGAAGGCGAGTTGCTGTACGCTCGAACGGGCCTATACTTATAACGGTGCCCGCTTATCTTAACCCATTTCTTCCTAAGCGGACATTTTATAGTCGATTGGTTTTTTGCCTAGAAAATTGTCGAAAAAAAACAAAAATAATAACCAGAAGCACTTTTCTAAACTAAAATTTTCCGCTCTTTCCGATTCTAAAGTCGGAATTTGAAAATTTCCATTGGAAAATTTAAAAATGGAGGTTTAAATTTCGTCGCCTTAGTGCAAGAAGGTTCCAATTCAAATTTTTGTTTCAAAAAGGTTTCAATTCAAATTTTCGTTTCAAAAAGGTTCCAATTCAAATGTTTGTTTCAAAAAGGTTCCAATTCAAATGTTTATTTCAAAAAGGTTCCAATTCTAATGTTTATTTCAAAAAGGTTCCAATTCAAATGTTTATTTCAAAAAGGTTCCAATTCAAATGTTTCTTCAAGAAGGTTCCAATTAAATTGTCAACTTTGTTTCACTAAAAATCGTGACAGCACCTTAATCTCTAAAAATTTTTATCACCTAATTCCTTTTCTTATTAGAAAATTTTTATCTAAATATTTTCGCGGTTTCGTAAAATAATTTTTGCTGAAGAATTATATCGTCGTATTTAAGAAGACTAGCACGTTTACATTTAATAAAGCATTCAGATGGGCTGGTCTTCGTAAATCACGACGATATAAAAAAATGAAAATAAATTTTACTTCCGTATGAAAATATTCTGTTTATTATTTAAATTTATTATTGTTAATAATATAATTAATAAAAAAAATTCTCGTCTTAGACAAGAATGTAGATTAGACTGGAAAATATAATCTAATATTTAAAATGCAATTAATACATTATTCGTCGAATCGTTAATACTGTAATAGTTCGAATTTACGCCCACTTATACCAATAAATATATCTTCACTGCCTATACGATTAAAATAGCTTTATTGGCTTCGTAACAAATACATATTTCCAATTGCCTATACGAATACAAATATCCATCGATAATATCCATCCATAAAACTACGACGTGCGTAGCGCGCTTTATCCACTATTCCACTAGTACTATTAATACACTGCGAGACTTTTTCTCTGTAAAAGACAGTGCATAGCGAACACTGTACCCGCGTGACTAAATTCATCGTTAAAACGCATGCGCGTTACTTTGAAAAACAAGTGCCCGATCACCGCGTTTTAAGATGTTGGCGAAAACTAAGATGTAAGGTGCTCTACATCAGAAAAGACGGTGTAGAGCGAACACTATACATGCGATACTAAATTCATCGAAAAAATACATTGAGAAATTATGGGGGTGGTACATCTGACTGGTTACCGACGGAGCAAAAAAACTTAATTATTACAATTATTTAATAAAATACGCTATTTTATTTGAATCCCAAATACAGAGGCACTTGATAATTGAATAATTAATCGATCTATAAAGTTATAGGATCATACATCAAGGATACCTTACAAAATTTCTGCACCGAAAATACATGATTTTCCGTACTTTTCCGTTTGAACAAAAAAGCTGGTGTTGAAAAAAACTTGGAAAAATCCACTTTTTGAGGTTAGAATAATTTTTGAGCAAATAGATTCCAGTACCTAAAAATTTTTTTCTGTATTCTGAAAAACATTTGCAATGTGTACCCAAAATTTGGAGCATTTTAAAATTTTGATCGGACCACTACGTGTGGAATATCCCATATATATATGGGTGGTTCTCTGTGACATCGAAGATGAAAAAAATAAATATTGCTATAACTGTGGGAATAAGTTTTAGAGGTATCCAGTAGTTCTCCTGAATTTTTTCAGATTTTTTCTGGGCCATTATTTTAAGTTACAGAGAGTCAAAGTTGACATTTTAGCACTTTTTTGCATTATATGCCCATTTTCATGAATTTTTAGCTCCCAGGGAATGCATTTTTCACTAAAAACATAAGTATGACTTTTTTTGTAAAATTTTCCGAACTTTTCATTAAAAATACTGTAAAAGACATAAATGTATGCTGTCACACTCTTGTAAGCCATTTAAACCTTAAATAGTGAAAATCAGCAATTCTGCTCCGGACTCTGATAACCTAATACTGTCTAAAAGATGTCTTTTTATAGTCAGAAACTGCCTAAAAATTTCCAGAGTGGGTCTAAATCATTAAGATCACTTATGGTCAAAATATGCGGGAAAAGTGCCCGAAATATTAATAGAAATGTATATTTGTTGCCTTATAACGATGAATCTAGTAGCATGATCATTGCAAAAAAATTTATGCACTTACCTTGGAATGGTAGAAAAGTATCTCCACTTGTTTCAGTATCCATCTAATCCCCTGTAAGCTGCTAAAAATACAAATATTAATATAAAATTATAAAAAATTATTTTTTAAACATTTATAATGCTGGATTTTTAGTTTTACATCCCTTACAAGAATTATAATACTAATCTGAATGATTACTATAAAAGTATCAACATTATTATTATTATTATTCAGCAATACATTGTTTAGATTTCACAGACTTGTCAATGTCACGTTATTATATTACTCATTATAATTATAGATCAGATTTATTTATATATCTTTTGTATTAAATACGTATATTCAGTTATTGTAATAACGATGTTTATATATTTATAGTAATCCTTCCGATTAGTATTATAATTCTTGTAAGGGATGTAAAACTAAAAATCCAGCATTATAAATGTTTAAAAAATAATTTTTTATAATTTTATATTAATATTTGTATTTTTAGCAGCTTACAGGGGATTAGATGGATACTGAAACAAGTGAAGATACTTTTCTACCACTCCAAGGTAAGTGCACAAATTTTTTTGCAATGATCATGCTAATAGATTCATCGTTATAAGCCAACAAATATACATTTCTATTAATATTTCGGGCACTTTTCCCGGATAGTTTGACCATAAGTGATCTTAATCATTTAGACCCACTCTGGAAATTTTTAGGCAGTTTCTGACTATAAAAAGACATCTTTTAGACAGTATTAGGTTACCAGAGTCCGGAGCAGAATTGCTGATTTTCACTATTTAAGGTTTAAATGGCTTACAAGAGTGTGACAGCATACATTTATGTCTTTAAAAGTATTTTTAATGAAAAGTTCGGAAAATTTTACAAAAAAAGTCATACTTATGTTTTTAGTGAAAAATGCATCCCCTGCGAGCTAAAAATTCATGAAAATGGGCATATAATGCAAAAAAGTGCTAAAATGTCAACTTTGACTCTCTGTAACTTAAAATAATGGCCCAGAAAAAATCTGAAAAAATTCGGGAGAACTACTGGATACCTCTAAAACATATTCCCACAGTTATAGCAATATTTATTTTTTTCATCTTCGATGTCACAGAGAACCACCCATATATATATATATATATATATTGCTAATACTGCTACTCTCAGTTGTTACGCATTTTGTTTGGTTTATGACGTGCACGGGTGCGTGATTGTAGCAGACGCATTTTGATAGGTAAATTTTTAATCCACCGAACAACATTAAGTACAACAAAACCAAGAACAAACTTTTATTAATTTTTTAAAAAACTACAATTTTTAGTTAATTAAATATTATTTATTGATTAGTTGTAATGGCTAAGAATAATTAATGTTTGTAGAAATGAATCGACACTAGGTTAAGTAATGCATTGGACAAGCAATGTTATCAGAATTTTTGGGCGACTTTCAAGAAACTTGTGCAATAATAAAACCTTAAACATTAAACTACTAAGTAATTATAGTGCAAAACATAAAGCACCCATTGTACTTGGTATAGAAACAAGTTGCGATGACACTGGCATAGCAATTGTTGACAGTACTGGTAAAATATTAGGTAATGCAATTAATTCCCAACTAATATATCATTTATTATATTACTCAAGTAACTGGGAAGTCCATTCAGATTATTTGCAAGCTATCAAATGTGATGAATTGTTATCAATTGGTTTATTTTACTTACATTTATTTGCCAGAAAGTCTCATGAGAGCATAACTTCATGTAGTAAAATAGAAACACATCGTCGAAATGAGGGTCGGCTGGCCAGGCACCATCTCTCACTAACACTACATTTTCCATCTTTCATGTTAACATCAACCGATTAAAAACTCATTTCTCATCCGTTGAATCATTAATTGCACCTTCAAATCACGATATCATTTCCTTTTCCGAAACTTTTCTTAAGGATTACGACTCCTCCGATATACTAGGCCTTCCAAACTATAGATTATATAGATTGGATCGAGTTGGAAAGGAGGGGGGGTGTTGCGGCTTACATTAAGAATAACCTTGATGTTAAGTTAGTCGCCCACTCGGACCCTGTTTTTCCCAACTCTCCAGAGTTTATGATTTTTCAGATTTATGGTTGCTCCAGTTCGTTACTCTTTTGTGTGGTTTACCAAAGGCCCACAGCGACGTACCCATTCGAATTTTTTAACTCTGTATCAAAGTTCTTACATACATGCGATCAAGTGGTAATCACCGGAGACTTTAATATCAATATGGGCAAAAAGGATGGGTCGTCCGCCATGTTGTAGTCCTACTTAGAGCCATTAGACCTTTCTCTAATTGAATCCGACCCTACTCATCATACTCACACAGCTAATATTTCATCCCACACATGGCTCGATTTATTTATTGTTCGAAATCCTCTGCCAGTTTATAAGTATACGAAATCACTCGTGCCCTTTGCAGCAGGGCATAACTTCATCATTCTCGAACTAGACTTTAGTAAACCTTTGCCGAAATCAAAAAGGTTCTGGTCGCGCAACCTTGCGTTGATCGATCTGTCGGAGGCGGCTGCATTGTTTTCGAATACTTTTGATCGAGCTTCATCTCATCTTAACACCACTATCATGTCATCTTATCGATCATCTACTCATTTGTCGCATACCTCGCCTGGCCGCACAATCTTTCCTTCTCCTTCTCCCTCAAACTCTCTGTTTCAGTCTAATTCGCTGTCACTCTCTTCGTCACCCATCATTATCAATGACCTCCTCTCCAATCTTGTCACTTCTATTTTATCTACATTCGACTCCCTAGCACCAGCAAAGCTCACCACCATTAAATGCTCTAATAAATCATGGATCACTCCACTCATTAAGCAAAACATTAAGGCTCGGAACATGGCTTACAAGAGGTACTTGACCACGGGCCTGAGCTCTGACTACCACATTTACAAGGACCTCCGTAGTCTGGTTAAAAACTCTTTAGACTTGAGTAAATTTACTTTTTATAACCACAAAATCAAGTCTGCAGCCAATTCCTCAGGTCTGTGGAGGGAGCTCAGGAACATGGGTCTTGTGGCTAAACCAGCTCAGTCATCTCTTAGTCTGTTTTCACTCGATCAGCTTAATAACCATTAGGCTTTCATATCATATTCACCCTCTTATTTCACATTGGCTCATCTTCAGTTACTCATCGCATCTCAGGACTTTTTACCCTCCAATTATCCCTCAACTTCCTTCAGTTTCGCTCCTGTCACTCCTCATAAGGTGCTTTCCACCATATCCCGGGCTTCCTCTAAGGCCATAGGCTATGACGGGATCTCTGTTCCCATGCTAAAATGCTTGGCACCTCAGATAGCACCTCATCTGGTTGATCTGTTTAATTCCTCTCTTTCAACAGGTTTCTTTCCGGAGCCCTGGACTAAATCCTTACTTTTTCCACTGGCTAAGTCGAACAGGGTGATCTCGCCGTCTGATACCAGGCCCATTGCTAAGCTCTGCGAAATCTCCAAAATTTTAGAGAAGCTAGTCCACGAACAACTTACTGATTTTATTAATTCCAATAACTTAATTATTGAGAGACAAGTGGGCTTTCGCCGGGGGCACAGTACCCAGACGGCACTAATTGGTGTTTTGGATGATGTTAGGAGAGCGATTGACAAGCGCATGATTACCATCCTCATCCTGTTGGACTTTTCCAAGGCGTTCGATTCGGTGCCGCACGATATTATGCTCCGTAAACTACGTTCTTTGGGGTGCTCGGATATGGTTTTAACCTGGTTCTTTCACTACCTTGTAGGCCGTTCTCAGGCAGTGGTGGACGAACTAGGGAATACCTCGGCCTGGCTTGACACATCCAGGGGAGTTCCACAGGGCAGTGTCCTGGGCTCTCTTTTGTTCTCAATTTTTATTAATGACCTGCCGAGTGTTTTAAAGCATTCTAACTATATGATTTTCGCGGATGACACCCAGATCTATCACTCTTTTTACCTGGCGGATCTCGCTCAGAGAGTTCAGAGAATTTCAGAGGATGCCAACGCGGTGGATAAATGGGCGAGGTCAAATGGGCTAAGTCTAAACGTGAAAAAGACGAAGGTGATGATCATGGGGAGTCAAGCTTATACTTCGCGCATTCAGCTAGATTCTGCTCCGAAGGTTAGAATTGGAGATAACCTACTGAATTATGAATTGCAAGTCAAATCATTGGGCATCTGGATTACTCCTACCCTGGATTGGTCTCGTCAGGTTGCGTCAATCTCACAGCGCATTCATGGAGTCCTCCACTCCTTGAGATTTTTCCGACGGGCACTCTCGCGCTAGAACCGGAAACATTTAGTCGAGTCGCTTGTTCTCCCACACTTTGATTATGCGTGCGCAGTCTTCCATGACTTAGATGCGACCAGGAATCTGCGACTCCAACGACTCTTGAATGCTTGTGTTCGCTATGTGTGGGGGAACATACCCTGGTGCGAGCACGTGACACCATACCGTCTCAAGCTGGGATGGCTGTCGGTTGAGCTCAGGAGATCCCTTTTCATTGGCTGTATCGCATATAATATCCTTTCTCACAATTCCCCGTCCTACATTGCACGCCATTTCATCGCACGTGATTCCTCATTTTTATCCCGCTCATCCTCTCGCCACTCTCCCTTGTCCCTATTTTATCTCCCTCCTAGAACCGAAGCCCTAAACAACTCCTTCCTAATCACTGCCTCTCGTCTCATTAATCATCTACCTTTCGCTGACTTCGACCCGCTCCTCTTCACTCCCTTTAAAGCTTCCTTACTATCCTATATCACTGAGCTTGATCGACAAGCCTGGGATTCGAGGGTGTCAGTTGAAGGCATAGTGTGTCCTCCCTTGCCTGATTTATAAAATAAAATGAAATAAAGTAATATTAAGTATTTGCAATTCTAGTCGTTCTCTTATTTTATTTATTTATTTTTTCTTTTGTATTTCGCGCTGACGTCTCCGTTTGTTTTATTTTATTTCTTTTTATTTTATTTTATTTTGTTTTAATCTCTTGGACTTTGTTTTGCGATTGGATTTTGTATGCGCTTATGTTGAATTGTTATGTTAAATTATTTTGTATTTGCGAGTTAAATATTTATTTATTGTTATTTTGTTATATTGTTATTTTACTACTTTTTTCTTTTCTTCGACACGTTTTCATTTGTATTTAATTAATTTTATCCATATTTTATAATTTTTACCTGCGATTTGTTTTAGCTAAAGTGTATACGGGGTTTTCCCCAAATTACCCAATAAAGAACTCAGTCAATCAATCAATCTCTATCACTCACTTTATCTCCCTCTCTCACCATTTCCCTCTCCACGTCTGAACAATCGGACGGACGGTAGGAAGAATCTTAATATATATAAAGATAAAGATAAAGATTAGACTCCGTGCTTTGATTTTTTCCATAATAGACTTACCGGTAACTTTTAAATATGATTTAAGTCCACTTAAGTGGAGCAGAATTTTGATACAAGTCTAAATGTTTGTATAAAAAATTTTTTAGCTGTTTTTTATATAATTTTTCAATTGATTTTATTAATTTGTTAATAATAATTTTTTTATTGCAATGTTAACATAGTTTGTTCCGCTAAAGTGAATTAAAATCATATTAAAAAGGTACTGTTACAATTTGAGCCTATTCGATGAAATGGTTCCGGAGATATCCTGCGGTAAGTCCATTAAGGAAAAAATCAAAGCACGGAGTCTCATAATTAATTAAAATAGTTATGTGACATAAATAGGCCAAAAAATTTTTAAATAAATGTTGAACATAATATAATTTGTTTAAGAAATGTTTTCAATTGTTATGAGGAAATTATTAATTATGTTTTGAATAACTTTTTCTAAATTTTAACATTGGCTTGTTCCTTTAAATAAATTAATAGGATTTATTTATTATTGACCCTCAACTATCGATATTTTAATAATTCAACAATGAATTATTACAAATTTAATTTTTTTTATTCGTCATTATTTCCATAAAAACCATAGGTAAATAATTCTGACAATAGAATCAGTAGATAAGGTTTTAGACTATCAAAAGCAATGTGCTAAAATTTTTTTAAATTGGAAAGATTTTGAACATTTACTATTTCTTAATGTATACTTTTCTTTTAGTGCCTCGACTAGAAAACAGAAGAACTTGGTTTTATCGAATAAGACCTTCAGTTACTCACGAAATGTTTCAACCCTTAGTTGATGTTGCAGTTCATCTAACATATGACTGGAATAAAATTTCTCCAAATCCTAATCAAGTATGAAATGAAATATTTTAATATTATAAAATAAATAATAATAAATAAATCCAATTTATGTATTTAAATGCACAACGTTTAGTTTGACAGGTTTGCTGACCTATTCAGGTGCTTATTATTGAATATAATAATGTTACAGCCCAAGTAAGCTTCGTCGAATGAAATAAAATGATTGGATTTATTTATTATTGGATTGGATTTAAAAAAAAGGAGCTCTAATATCTTGATCTGGTCTAAAGTAATGATAAAAAGAAAAATAAGAAAACAATTTGGTCTAAAAAAATCAGTACATTTTTCATTATTTGCATTAAAAGATCGCTAAATTATTTTTACTTTCATAATTTTAAACCAATATAGATATTTAAGCTACTTTTTTTAGTTTAATCTACTCGTTATCAGCTTTCTTTCAAACTTAGTTATGATTATTTATCTTTATTTGCTATTGATTTGTAAGCGATTAGTCAAATTTTTTCTTGCGTAATGTATCATTATATGCTTATTCCTATCATAAAATGGAACGTTAGTGCCAAAACCTCTGGCTTTGTTTACATTTTTATAGTAGTAGACATATTCTAGAGTTCGGTAAAGATACGTTTTCCGGAAAAGTGATACTTTCTTTTGTTACGACAAATTAAAGTATTTTGCCTAAAATAAATATTAACAATCCTAATAAAGATAAAATAAAATATATTTGGTCTACGTCGTAGTAACTATAGGTTGTAACAATGTGGTTGCCGCGCAAACGGTCAGCGTTATGGTCTAACTGACCGTATTTAAACAAACTTATTTTTCCCGCGTTGTGGAAATATAAAGTTTGAGCATCGGTCGATCTGTATACGGGCGGCTTTTAAGATCACGGAAGGAATCGTATGCCGGATATTAAAATGAGTAACAAAAGGAACAAAATACAATTTCTATCTTTCTCGACGAGCTCTCTGCAATAAATTACATGCCGGCTCATAGAGAGAGGGGGGAATATCACGAATAATTATACTGTAAACGTGACTGATAAAGCACATCAAATTAATTAATAATTAATAGGTAATTAAATATATAATCGCGCGAAGTGGTACCACTTACTGTTATACAGCGATCATATAGTTAGAATAACGATAGCATACCGGTCTCTCTCTCTCTCTCGATCTCTATCTCCCTCTATCTCTCTTTCTCTTTTTCTCATTATCTGTCTGGAGTAGTTCAAATCATACTGTAGTATTCTAGATAAGAAATTAGAAGATATTAATACTAGCATAACGGGTTTATCATGCAAGGTAACCGAGTGAAGAGCTTCGAAAGTGAGTCGCCTTACAGAATTCTCGCAACGTATTACTGTTCTCGAAAATGCAGCGAATAAAATACCTAGAACACGCGACTAACGAGAGTTTCAAGCTGGTTAATTTCTATGAGGTTTTTCTCTTGGGCGTATGGCTCGACATCTCTCTGTCTAACTCCGAAATCGTTGACCGTGCATTAGAGATTACAGTGTTGCCGTTATTTAAAGTACAGATAATAGGGACGCGCAACTAGGAACCGCCGAGGGGCCCTCGTACTACAACTGCTTTGCAACAGGACTCGCGTGCACGTTCCTTATCTAAAACCCTAACACTTCCTTTCATCTACCCATCCTCCGTTCAACGACCCCTTCCCTCACTCCCCCCACGCGCGTTATTGTATTAAAATTAAGCTCATCTAAGACGATAGACTAGTAATAGTTTTATGTTAAATTCAGTGTTCATGCGTGAAAATTTTGCTATTAATTATTGATTACTATAAATTAATTATTAATGCATGCACTTTGAAGTAAAGCCGCACATCACGCAAGTAAATGAAATTTTGCCAACCCCATTATCCGAAACATGACTATTTTCGTGCGTGAAATAAACATTAGTGATATACATTAAGTCCGAGGATGATTCAGAAGCCATGATTCCTCGGAGAAGCTTGATTTCTCGTTGAATACCGAATCGCATGGAGGCCGAATGAAACACTGACGGTCGGGCCGATTCCTATCTCATTTATACTTCTCATTTAGTATCAGCTCATCATCAGTTTCTGATACACATACTAATCAAGCCAGACATATTAATCGCTCTCTATACCTCAACCATAACAATTGCATTTTCATTTTTCATTCTAACATTAATCGTCTTAAAACTCACTTCTTATGCCTAGAATCAACTATTAATTCTCTAGAAATCGACATCATCGCTCTCACCGAAACATTTTTAATAAATAAGGACAGTTCGAGCACACTTGCCACTATTGCTTAAGATCACCCGCGATAACTTTAAGGTTGTTATTGGTATGGTGTACACGAGATCAACCGCTGCATTTTTCTCGGTCTACTTGGACAAACTGTCTGAATTCGTGACGAATTATCCGCACTTAATTATTACGGGTGATTTTAATTTCAATATATGACTTTCTACAAATGACGGGGTCATCTTTATAAAAAATCATTTAAGAGAACTTGATCTCATGATTGTTTCCTCGGATCCCACAGATCATGCTTCTTTCCGGAAACATGTCTCACACTTGGCTCGACCTTTTTATAGTTCGCCACAACTCACAACAGAACAAATATACTAAATTATCTGCTTCATTTATCGCTGGATATGATTACATTATGCTAGCATTTGAAGCCTATAAACCCTAAGTTGAGTCATAATTCCTGTGGTCACGCAACCTCACAAACATTCGTATCGACTCTTTAAACGACATATATCACGATATCTATTCATCACTGAAGCTTGTTTAGTGATGAATTGATATCGTTATATATATATCGTTTACAGATTGTTCATATATAGCCAGCGGGTCATCGATAGGCAACTCGAGACAGTCGAGGGAATCCGCGATTACCTCATCGTTGCCCTCCGATGTCGGTGTCTCCCCTTCCAGCTGGATGAGCTGGATCAGGGATGGAATGACGCCGTCTCCTGTCTCCAGGTCTCGGGCACATGGCAATTGCACACGAGGATTACTTACCGTCTCCTTTTCAAACCAACGCTGACCTTCTTCGTCGCGTTCGATCGCTCGTTCTTGAAATATCTCCTCTGTTAGAATGATGAATTCGCCATTTCGGTCCATCTGGAAGCTAAAACAAATCAGAAGCTAATTAGTCGTGATTAAAAAAATGATAAATAAGGGAAAATTGTCGATTTATTATTTAACAAGTCGAGGTGATAGATATCTTTTCTCGTTGGGCATGTGTACTTCGGTCCGTTTCCGACCAGACTTCAAGTCTCAGAACCACTGGATACAGTATATCTTTTACTTCCAGCCTAGCAAATGTTTTTGGCACCTTGGGAATGTATATGGCACTTTCTCATGACTAGATTGCCCACATAAAACGTGGCAATCCGTTTGTTTCTGTTGTAGGTCTATTCTTAACGTCTTTGTTCCTAGTCAATGTATTTCTTGACTAAGTCGCACAGAGCATCAAGTTGATCTGGCCATACTTCGGGATTGTCCAGGAGTTTATGATCCAGAAAGAAATCGTCCAGAAGTTTAAGAACGTTGGTAAAACTTTCGTACTTGACCGCATTGTCGTATTTATTGCATGACAAAATTCGTGCAAATATTCGTACCATCGACGATAATTCGAATTTACAAATCTCGCAATCCTCGTTTTTAACATCGTACTAGTTTTCTTGACTGGGTTGGCTTGTGACCAGTAAGGAGGGGTCCTGTCATATTTTATGCTATACTTATGCAGCATTCGCGACACTGCACTGTTAACGAAATCAGTCCCATTACCCGTTATTAGGAAATCTGGTATCTGCCAATGGAAGACTACGAATTCTTCGAATGCTTTCGTCACCGACTTGCCGGTTGCCGTACGTAATGGTTTAAGCTCTATTCATCTCGTAACCAAGTCTTAAAATTTAATAATGTATTTTTATTGACTTTTGCTACGTGGCAGCTCCATTACGTCTGTTGCCACAACAGCCCACGTTCTTTCAATGTTGCTATTAGCGATCAACCATTGAGTACCTGTTTGAGACGTCTTATAGCTCCGACAAATCAAACACTGTAAAAAAATTAGCGGCTATCGATGTAGATACCTGGCCAATAATAGTCTTCTGCAATGCGTTCGTAAGTATTTTCGATTCGTATGTGACCTATAGATGGATGGAAATGAGAATCCTCAAAAATACGATTCCTCTGCTCTAAGGATAGAATAAGGCGTCAGCCTTCTTCTCGTTCTATTACAGAGTCCAGTATTTTATCGCTTATAAATCTGCGGAAATCTTTAAGGATACGAGCGTACATCATTTAATCTCGCGATATACCATGGATCCGTAATTACTACGAACGAAGCAATCCCTTCTCCGTCGGGCTCAAGGGCAAAGCGCATCTGGGATGTAGTGCAAAACTCCTTTTTTATACACTTTTCCGTTGTCATGTAATTACGTTCAGCACGATTTAGTAGTCGACTGACGTAGACAATCGGATGCTCGAAACTTTCGTCGTTCATTTGCGTTAATACGGCACTTATCGATAAGTCACTTGCGTCACTTTAGACGGAAACGCCTCTTCCTGCTCCTCGCCAAATTCTCAAGGCTCGTCCTTACGCAGCAACTTGATAAGGGGAGCCTTCATGTCTGTTTCTCGATTGATGAATCGCTAATACTAGCTTACCATCCCAAGAAATGATCCCAGCTGTTTGACCTTACGAGGAGCAGGGTAATTAATTCCATGCAAAGGTCATAGTAGCATTCATGAGCCCCGACCTTGGTACAGCAAATACAGTATAATGCCGGCTCGCCGCCATTAATATTTGGACGTATGTTTTTCTCAGATCAATTTTCAATATATATCTTGCATTATACAACTTTTCCAATATGGTATCCATATTAGGAATTGGATAAGAATCCCGCTTTGTGACTGCATTAAGGTCTCAGAAATCGATACAAAAGCGATAACTTCCATGGTCCTTGCGAACGATGACCGGAGCAGCTGATCAATCATTTGCACTCGGTTCAATAATGACCTTATCAAACATCTTTTAAATTCGAGGAACTTGGGAGACATACGTCTTGGCTTAAAACGGACCGGTTTTGCACCAGGCTCAACCTTTAAGTGGTGATTTGTTAATGTTGATGAACGTTAACGTTGAAATCCCTAGTGTTTTAAATACTTCGGAAGTATCCAATTTTTAATTGGAAATTATATTATTGAACTCACCACAATAAAATAATTATTACTTCCAACGAGTAAAAAAAATTTGGCTTCGGCTTATTTACAATAAATTGTAAATTTGCGATGACTAGTGTACCAACAAAATTATTTCACTAATCAAATTCCAAAAGATTTTCTTCTAGCGAAATTTATTTCTTCCTTAACCTTTAGAGGACGGGAAGCCCCTATACGGGCCATGCCCATCATCGACCCTTTACATATGTTAGTTTTGAAATGTGAGACATCACAAAAACTAGATTCCTATAGAAAAGTGAGAGAAAACAGTAAACCCTAATCCCCGTCCTCTAAGGGTTAAAAGTGATCCCATGTTTTTATACATTAATTTTATTAAAAAAAGAAACTTTTTTGAACCAGAAAATTCCCGTCCTCTAAATGGTAAAAGGACAAAACAAATTTATTTCTAAAATAGTTTATTAATGTTTAAAATAGTGTATTGTGACGCACACACACCAAGACACTATATAAATATTTCGCTCCTCCCAGCACTAATAGTTATTAATAAAAAGAATTTCGAAAAGGACAATTAAGTTTGTTATGGAGATTGAAATAATCAAGATTCCAATCTGTTAATAAATTCAACAAAAAAATTATAAAAGAAGAAACTAAAACAATTCAATTATTCAACTCACAAGCAAGCCTAAATAAATAATTTTACAAATATAGTGTCTTGTGATTGACACACACCAAAATACTATTTAATTATTCAAGCACAAATAATTTACCGTTATAACTCACACTACTAACACAAAAAAATTAAACTATTTAAAAAGAAGTAGGGGTATTTACAAAATATGATAAATGAATTTATTGATCTCCACAAGACAAAGAAACATTCCTCACAACTCAAGTAAGGCGGAATGTATTAATACCAGCTACTATAGAAACCTCACAGGATGAGTGTTTGAAAAAACACTAAGATAAGCTAAGTCAAAAAAAATATATAAAATTTAATTGATTGCAATATAAAATTAATAAAAACTTAAAAAGACGAAAAAAAAATAAGAAAAGAATAGAATATTTATTGTATTTCGCCCTGAGTATGCCTGGTTGGCTCATCAGTAGAGTCCAGGCATCTCGTCTCTAGATACAGCTTGTCTTAGTCTTTTTTCAAACAGTCATCCTGTGAGGTTTCTATAGTGGCTGGTATTAAGACAGTCCGCCTTACTTGAGGTGTGAGGAATGTCTCTTTGGCTTGTGGAGATCAATAAATTCATTTATCATATAACTTATAATATAAACAAGCAATAAATTCACGAATTTTCAGTATTTACAAAATGTTGTAAATCCCCGATTGTTTGCAACAAAATAATTATTTCACTATTTCGGTATGTAAAATTTATCGGGCTTTGCGAACCATTATGGTTTATTAAGCGAGGCTTATAATACTCTTTGTCCACTGTAGTTGGTGGAAATCCCAGAGTAAGTCTTTCCAAAAATTAAAAACAAAATTATAAATTGGCCTTCCATAGAAGCCCATCGCAGATGGAAAGCGGCGTCAAATAGATGTAATGCGGCTATACTTGTGCCTTGTTTTTGACTGTTTCTCTAGTAGGTAGAGAGAACAGTCGAATCCTCCTGATGGTAAGAACTCCCGCCAACCAGAGCACAACGTGTTTTCACCCGAAGTCGCGAGTTTTAAGAAAATTGAAAACTTAACGTTCGTTACAGATTATTTCGATATATAAAATTTATCGGGCTTTGCAAACCAATATATTTGATCCAAAAATTTAAAAAAAACGCCAATTTATAAATATTTATAAATTTTTGGAAAGGCTTACTCTGGGACTTCCACCAACCATAGTGGACGCAGTCTTATAAGCCTGGCTTCATAAAGTATATTGGTTCATAAAGCCCGATAAATTTTATGTATCGAAATAATCTGTAACGAACGTTAAGTTTTCAATTTTCTTAAAACTCGCGACTTCGGGTGAAAACACGTCGCGCTCTGGTTGGTGGGAGTTCTTAGCACTTAGAGAGCTGTGGTCGAAACGCCAATCTATAATTCTTTTTTTAGTTTCTGTAAAGGTTTACTCTGGGACTACCACCAACCATAGTGGACGAAGACTATTATAAGCCTCGCTTAATAAAGCATATTGGTTCGCAAAGCCCGATATATTTTATATATCGAAATAATCTGTAGCAAACGTTAAATTTTCTATTTTCTGAATTATTTCACTAGTTGTCGTCCCAAACGTCATTTTTCTTTTTTTCTAGCGAAAAATATTTATTTTATCCTAAAAAGGACTAAATAAATAATTTATTCTGCTACTGAATAGAAATAATTTATACTTCCTTTTGTCATATAATTGAACAAAAAGGAAAAGAAAATTTAATTATTTAACTTATTAACAAGTATAACAATTAAATTTACACATTTGTCGCATCCCGACGATAATTATATTATTATTTTTTGTAACAAGTACTGCGTAGTATATAATAAAATTACAGCGTAGAAGCCGAACGAAATAAGGTTGATACAGAATGATTCTAAGTAAATGTAGTAATAAAAAGCCTAATATATAGAGCTAAACGACAGATTCATTTACGAACATTTCAATTGATAAAGTGATCGATACATAGAGTTTAAAATTTTATTTAATCGGATTGCCGATAGCGAGATCAAAACGATGGTGTTGCACAAGAGTTACAGTATATTTCACTGTAATATCAATGCTCGGAGAAGAGCCGGCGATGAGAGACATGGACTAGAAACTCGAGCATTAGAAGCAAGCAATAATTTAAGTGGCCAAGTAAAAGTAGACCCTTTTTGGGTAATGTCGCAGTGATGAAAGAGGGTAGTAAATTCTCCGTATTAACTACGAAGCGATACAGATAATGCATGGAATCCAATCATTTTTTGATCGCGCACATCGAACGGTTCAATCGGATGCAAGCACAGAAACATCGAGAACTTATTACGCAATTTCCATCTAAAATAAAGCGTAAGACAAGAACATATGCATAGATTTTTAGGGTATATAAAGAGGACCCAGAACGGATACAGCTACTCCTAGTTTTGCGTCAAAAGCTTCCGTAAGGCAAAGCTCTGCTAGTCAACTCTTTAATGCCTATCCGAGAGCGAAGCTCTGCTACTCGGACTTTTAATAATATACATTCAAATTCGAGAGAAATCTTGTATTTGGAAATCGAGATGCATCCCTTGTATCTGAGCTTTAGTCAAGGAACTGCGACTTTGACATCTGACTATCATCGAGCTCCGTACGCATACGGATCTAACGTCGGCGTCCGCAGGTCTAGCAGGACATTACTAAGCCACTTGATGCCGCTACCTACGTTCGAGGCAGACATTCGTTCCTTATATATATATATAAACACCAGTATCGGTACTTATAGTGACACTACGTGTTATCTTGGTGTTTTGAGGTTATAAAACATATGTAACGACCCAGATATAAGGGGGAGAATATTAATTGATAGAATAATGCATAAAAAACCAATAACCCAAATATCCAATAACCCAAATACCTAAATACCCCTCACGGGTAAAAAAGCACATTTTGACCTTATGGAGGCCTCCGGCACTTCGAATGAGGTTATAGCTTCAATCCTTCATTAATATTATAACGTCAAAGCGGGGCTCACAAAGATAATTTTCCGATTTTTGTGTGTCGGCATAAGTACGGATACATGGTTGAATTTTCGGTGGAATTATGCCTGACGTCGGCATAATTACCCCAAAGTAAGCACAATTCCCATTTCCCGTAAGAATTTGTCGCATAAGTAGCATAAAAAACCAATAACCCAAATATCCAATAACCCAAATACCTAAATACCCCTCACGGGTAAAAAAGCACATTTTGACCTTATGGAGGCCTCCGGCACTTCGAATGAGGTTATAGCTTCAATCCTTCATTAATATTATAACGTCAAAGCGGGGCTCACAAAGATAATTTTCCGATTTTTGTGTGTCGGCATAAGTACGGATACATGGTTGAATTTTCGGTGGAATTATGCTGACGTCGGCATAATTACCCCAAAGTAAGCACAATTCCCATTTCCCGTAAGAATTTGTCGGCATAAGTACCGATTGATCAATTTATAGATATACATAGGTATATATATATATATATATATATATGTATATATATATATATATATTTGGGTACTTAAGGTATATTCTCTTCGGCTATCTATACGCTTTGTAATATACGTAAAGGCAAATCTGATATTTTCTATCATTTCAATTACTGAACCAACCGCTTTTTATTTACAATAATTATTGCTTTGAACTGTAATTTATTTATAATAATTCTTCTTTTACATCGCATTTTATTTACAATATTTATTGTTTGAATTGCAATTTATTTATAATAATTCTAAACAAGATCATTTGTTAACGTGTTCGCCGTACAATTGTCTATATTCTCAATATTAAAATTGTTTATAAACTTAAATAATTTTATGCAATTGTTTATAAAATATTGTCATTCTATATACGGTTTTCTTCATTAAAAAGCTGGAAGAATTTACTTATATATGTTCATTTAAAAAGAAGAGATTATATAATTATGTTAACTATTTTAAATAAATAATGCATGATTAATACAAAAATATATGTTATTATATCACATTATATACTGAATCTCTACTCTCAAAATAACTTCACTCGCTACTCCCGGAGACGTAAGGCTAGTCCTAGTCAAACAAGAGTGAAAGAAACGCGAATGGTTTATTAACCATTCTTGTAATATTTTTATAATAATTGGTACAAGTCTGGACGTGACAAATTAAATATTTATGTAACTCAAGCACACCGAAAATACTTGTAACCAACTATTTAACAAACAAACGAGACTAAATAACTGACAAAAAATGTGCGGAAATATATATTAAATACACAAAAGAGAAAAAAGTTTCTACATATATTAAAAATCGCAGCAAACAACTAATACAAAATATTAGGTTAAATGTCGACTATTGAAGTATGTGTGAAGTAAAAAAATTCAAATATTTAACTCACTCTCGAGTCTAAATAATTATTATTAAAACATTTTAACCTCAAAATCCCACTTTCATTTCAGATTTTGAGGTTCTAATGTTATAAAATATCGTATGAAACTATTATGGAAGATGTTTTTTTACCTTTTTCAAAGTTCTCAATCGCTTCGCTCGTGCGAACAACCTCGAGCAAGGTAGATAACCATCTCCCACAACAGTGTCATAATATACTATTTACATCTCTAGAATCTTTGCGGAACAATCACACAACACGTACTCACTCACATTCGAACCAAAGTAAACAAGTTGCGCCGGTTGGCCTTGACATACCAAAGGCTCTGACGGTTTGCGCGAATAAATTGTGTGACGATTTCCGTCATACAGCATGTTCAGAAAAAATCCTCCATTCCTTATTACAAGCTTTATCTATGACGAAGTGACTTCTATAGTGATTGACTTCTATATTCCAATGTTGTAGAAAATCCATACTAAAAATGATGGAATGCTCAATACTTAGAATATGATGTTGATGAGTCCAAGGAAGTTAAATGCTGGGCCAACCAGACCTTGTACCATAATCTTTACAGGTCTCTATTTATACTTGTACTGTTCAACAACATCTAATCGTACAAGATAGACCATGACGCGACGATCGAATGAGCACTTTCCACCAAATCATATCAAAAAGAATATCGTCGTTAGGGATTAACGACATCTGCCCCCCCCCATACTGATCTGAAGGAGGTCGCATAAAGGTCACCATCACTACAAGAATCTTAAAATAATCACAGAAATATTAATTAATAATGACTATTCTCTTCAATTTATTAACTAAAATATTAAAAATCGTTTAAATTAAATTACATATTGTACAGATAACAGTCAGGCCGAAATAATTTCTAATATTAATAAAAAATTCACAGTTTCTTTATCATTTAAACAAAATTTCGATTATTTATCGCACATATTAAAAACTAATTATTGAAAAAAATCGATAATCCATTATAAAATTAGATAAGAATTCTATTAAAAAATTTGAACTAATGTTCAATATAAATTTACATGCAAAAATTGCACAGCTTCTTATATTGGTGTAACGGTAAGGTCTTTAAAAACACGAATTGAGAAAGTCATTAAAAATAGAAATGAAAAATCTATTGTAAACCAACATTAAAGGAACATTTTACATAAATTTGACTGAAATAATACGGAAATAATAGATTATGAGCCTAATTATAACAAAAGAATAATATCGGAAATGATTCAAATAAAGTATATAATACTAGTATTAATAAGAAAGAAGATTTATATACGTTAAATAGATGCTATTAATCGGTCATAAGACATTTAAAATCTTAGTTTCATATGTATTTGTTTATGTTTACTCTCACCAGCTGTGTATAAATACGAGCAATGTCGCTTTTATTTTCATTATTGACAGTTGAACTTGGCTTCTGATAAGATATGTTTTCATATCTATACATTTAAATTTTGACTCTGTGAGTAATCGTGACTTATTTTTAAAGGTAATTTTTTTTGTTTTAAAGTTTATTTGATGTTGGTATAAATTTATAATCTGTTTTTAAAATGGTTTTGTCTTGAGATTTAATAAATTAGCTTGATGGGTTGACATACCAAGCGTACGAAACGTCGCTTAAGAAAAAATAGGAAATTTGGACATTTTGTCATGTTTTTTCCCTCCACTGGCCTCCTACAGATCGACATAGAAGTTAACATACAATAAAATTATAGAGAGCGTCAATAATCAAAGTACAAATTATGTCATTTCTTTGACAAGTTTGAAAGTCATTTTATAATTTTGTGACTTTTACACGTATACCATGATCTTTATACCAATGCCAAGTGACCTGAATAATTGAGAAAACATATTGTTATTAAAGTGGATGTTCTATCAGTCTCCATCTTTATTAATGTTACTGAATAACCATTTTTTATTTCCTATTAAGCCAATATATGTGTTCTATACTTTAGCAAGTGCATATAATATTAATAATTACATGAACTATAATACGCATAGGATTATTTTCTTTTCAATATTAAGTGAAATGAATGTTTAATAATTATACATTCTGATAAATTACAAGTTAAATGTTGATAAATTATTATTTTCTATACTTATAGTTACTAATAGTAGAAAACCTAAACATTATAAAGGCCTTATTTGGCCATAGTGTGTATCTCAACACCCAAGTAATTAATAACAATATTATTATTATTTTTATTTTATGCATTTATGGGTGGTTCTCTCTGAAATCGAAGATGAAAAAAATTAATATTGCTATAACCGTGGGAATATAATCTTTCAGAGATATCCAGTAGTTTTACTGAATTTTTTTAGATTTTTTCGGGGCTATTATTTTAAGATACAGAGAGTCAAAATTGACATTTTAGCACTTTTTTACATTCTATGCCCATTTTTATGAATATGTAGTTCCCAGTGGATAAATTTTTCATTAAAAGCATAAGTATGACTTCTTTTGTGAAATTTTCTGAATTTTGCACTAAAAATACTTTTAAAGTCATAAATGTAAGTTGTCACACTCTTGTAAGTCGTTTAAACCTTAAATAGTGAAAATCAGCAATTATGCTCCGGACTCTGGAAACCTAATGCTGTCTAAAAAATGTCTTTTTATAGTCAGAAACTGGTTATAAATTACCAGAGTGGGTCTAAGTCATCAAGATCACTTATTGTCAAAATATCTGGAAAAAGTGCCCGAAATATTAATAGAAATGTATATTTGTTGTCTTATAACGATGAATCTATCAGCATGATCATTGCAAAAAAATTTATGCACTTCCCTTGGAGGGGTAGAAAAGTATCTCTTACTTGTTTCAGTATCCATCTAATCCCCTGTAAGCTGTTAAAAACACAAATATTATTATACAATTATAAGAAATTAATTTTTAAACACTTATAATGCTGGAGGTTCAATTTTACAACCTCTTCCAGAATTATTATACTAATCTAAAGGATCACTATAAATATATTAACATAATTTTTACATTAATTATTATATAATTTAATTATTGTCATTGTTAATTATGATTATGACAGTGACAAGTTTGTGAAATTCAAATAATGTATTGCTGAATAATAATAATAATAATGTTGATACTTTTATTGTAATCTTTCAGATTAGTATTATAATTCTTAAAGTGGTTATAAAATTGAAAATCCAGCATTGTAAATGTTTAAAAATTAATTTTTTATAATTGTATAATAGTATATGTGTCTTTAACAGCTTACTGGGGATTAGATTGAAACTGAAAAAAGGGGAGATACTATTCTACCCCTCCAAGGTAAGTGCATACATTTTTTTGCAATGATCATGCTAATAGATTCATCGTTATAAAGAAAGAAATATACATTTCTATTAATATTTCGGGCATTTTTTCCAGATATTTTGACCATAAGTGATAATAATTATTTAGGCACACTCTGGAAATTTATAGCCACTTTCTGACTATAAAAAGTATCTTTTAGTCAGCATTAGGTTTCCAGAGTCCGGAGCAGAATTGCTGATTTTCACTATTTAAAGTTTAAACGACTTACAAGAGTGTGACAACATACTGCAACCTCCTTTTTACTCTTTTAAAATTTGATTCATTACAAAATAGATCCTTTCATATGTTCCGCATCGTCTTATGAATTCTTTCAAATCATAATAATAATAAAATTTGAGCTATGCAAAATAAAATAAATAAATGCAACTTCGTAACCAAGCAGGAACAAGCAGCAAAAGAATTTTAAAATAAAGAAAAAGCAGAAAATTTTATTGCATGCATTAATAATTTAATTTTGTTATATCGAGGCGAAATGATCGACGACGACGATGAACGCTCGGAAGGACCTCGAGCAAATCTTCAACGTGTGGGTTCGTTTGTTTGCGAAAGAAAATTAAAATAAATTATAAATTCAAGAATCCATAAGCGTAATATAGGACCCGTATAAGGAGAGGAAAATTCAGGGGAGGTCAATTAGAAATTACGAAAAACATAATTTATTTTTATACTAGCAACAATTCCTCGGTCGAAATTACACTAAATATATAATTATATTTTATATTTTTTTTAAATTTATAATTTTACAATTTAATTGAATAAAAATGTAAAATATTATATAATGTGTAATTAATTAACCTAGTATTCAGTTACAAATAATTTTTTTTAGTCAATAAAATAAAAATAACAGTGTATTATATATGCACCATTGTATATACTTATTTAATCTTAGTCAATTACACAAGAGTTTATAGATACGGAACATATTTCTACATAATACTGAAACAATTAAAAAAAAATTAAAAATAATCGACATGATAAAACTTACACTGGAGTAAGGAATTTTAATTTTTATTTTTAATACGTAGTAACACATATATCATTACTTACAATATTTCCACACTATTCCTGTAAGAAGCTACATCAATCTAGTAACAAATGCGTTATTTATCTACCAGAATAATATTTTCAACAAGAAAAATTAGAATGTAAAATTATTCCTTGACCATTTTACATATATTTCATGCTTTTTCATGATGTTTCACGAAAAGGAGATGAAAAACTTTAAAATTTCATACAAAACTACTAAACTCAGCTAATTCATCGTATGTATTCAATTATTCTTTCAAACAAATAATTATACATAATAATTGAATTTATAAAAAAAATTTTCAGATTAAAATTCTGGCTAAAAAATTTATTTTCACATTTTATTAATTTTGTTTTATTTTCAAAAATCTTTTATAAAAAATTTTTAAAAAATTTGGTATTACATTAAAAAAATGAAAGAAAAATAATATTTTCAATTTTTTAACCACCTTCCTCACGCATTTTACATTTTAGAAATAGGAGATGATGAAAAATGTTTGTAAAAAAAATCTATATAAATGTAATAAAAAAAAATAAAACGTATCGTCAGATAAAAAATGTATTTCATTAAATTATATATATTATATTATATATGTTATAAAAATTTATTAGAGTAATTAGAGTTTTTGTGACCACTTTCTTTTACAGAAAACCCTTATAAAATATTTTTGGAATTTTTCAAATTTTTCCCCCGTACCCTCTTGCCCCTCCTCCATCTAGCAATAAATGGAGGATAAATGAAGAGTGATTATCATATCGATATTCACTGTAACCAAAAACCTCATCTTAGTTTTTTTTATAATAAAAAAGAATAGTCGTCGGCTGAGTGGAAGAACAGTCTATCCGCTTGGAAAACGCCCTATCCCGGAACTTGCTTGGAAAACGCCTTATCTCACGATCCGCTTGGAAAACGCCCTATCTCGGAACTCGCTTGTAAAACGCCCTATCTCGCGATCCGCTTGGAAAACGCCCTATCTCGCGCCTCGGTTGAAGAACCCCCTATCTCAAATGAAATTTTGCGCTTTTAAATTATGTAGTGGCACCACTGCGCGACTTAAAAATTCTAAGCTTAAAAATCTTATCCGTTCTCTCAACTTTTTTTTTAACCTTTATTAACGTAAAACATTTTTTAAATTGCACACAGGTCGGCTGATATAATAAGTACTCGATACATCGCCGCTGATAGACAGATAAAGTCAGAGAAGTCTCTCTTTCTCTGAGGAGTCCCGATGACCTCTAACAAATTTTTTTCAGAATTTTAAACACTTTACAAATTAATTTATTTTAATTAGAAAGACCGTATTTTTAAGTTCGCCTGTTGGCTACCCAGCCCCTGGTTCATACTTACTCTTGTTAATCGAATTTTCAAAAATCCTCGAATGTCTCCCGGAAGGATATGGACGCCTCTCTGCCAATCCGAAATTTTGAAGAAAAAAAATTCTTCTGAGTCGAAAACCATAATAATCATTAAATGACTGCGCTAGCCCTTATATGGACTAAGGTATCTCGTTATCTCAAAGATTATCTAATGCGCGATCGATGATTATTGATTTAACGCTATAGATACACGCGCATGATTTTCTATGAAGATTTTATTAATTTCCCTTTTTTTGTTTGTTAATATTTAATAATTAATTTACTTATTTAACATAATTAAATCCTTTAATTAATCGTTCAAGTTTAATATATCGTTTATCAACGTTATTTAATGCATATTTAATTTTCTAACGCGAAAAGCCCGTTTTACAATAACTAATTGATTATTCAATTATTGATTATGTTAAATCGTTATTTCAATATGACAATAATGAAAGAAACTAATATCTCCGGGACATATTCAGGTTAATTATACGAATAATTACGTTAATTACATAAAAGAAAACATGTTTCGTTAAATTAAAATGCAGCATAAACCGGCCTCGTCTTAATTGCGTAGTTAGTTAGCTTGTAGGCCGCGGTACGTGGTGTGAGACGCGCGCCTCTCCAAACTAGTCCGCGCGGTGAGGGGAGAGTGTTGGCGTGCCGCGCATCAAATTTACCGAAAGTTACTGAACCGTTTATTCAGAAAATTCAGAAAATTTTATAAAAGAAGTCATATTTATGTTTTTAATGAATAATGTATCCACTGGGAGCTACAAATTCATGAAAATGGGCATATAATGTAAAAAAGTGCTAAAATGTCAATATTGATTTTCTGTACCTTAAAATACAAGGCCCCTAAAAAATCTGAAAAAATTCAGGAGAACTACTGGATACCTCTGAAATATATTCCCGTAGTTGTAGAAATATTAATTTTTTTCATCTTCGATTTCACAGAAACCACCCATATATATATATTGTAACGGGGTACGGATTGAATATAAGGAATAAAAAAATCAACGAAGGTATCGGGGCGCGAACCCACGATCCCGGGAGCGCGAGGCAGAAGCCTCACCACTGCGCTACCATTCGCAATTATCCCGGCTAGTCGACTTGGTCCTATCGACGAACGTCGCCGATAATTCAGGGACCTAACCTGCGCCGACACTCGAAAATCCGTACCCGTTATAATATATATATATATATATATGCGATATTCCACATGAAATGGTCCGATGAAAAATTTAAAATGCACCAAATTATGGGTACACATTGCAAATATTTTTCAGAATACAGAAAAAAATTTTTATGTACTGGAATCTGATCAAAAATTATTCTAACCTCAAAAAATGAATTATTCCAAGTTTTTTCAATAGAAGCTGGGTTTACCACTATTCAACACAAAATCTATCGACTTTTACAATAGAACATTATATGTAACATTCGTTGCTAATTATGTCGAGAATTTATTCTTCTGGGTTAGAATTTCTAATCCCAAGGTCAATGTTACATAACTACATGTGAATATTCAACTTAAAGAAAGTGTAAGTACGCCACAATTGATTTTTTTATCCAAAAGTCTAAAAAGAAGCTTGAAGCAATACCTTTCAAATGGTCTATAGCATTTTTATGGCCTTTAATTTTGTAAAAAGTTATGATAACTTGAAGAAACACGAAATTTTTTTAAAAATTTAAATGGGAATTACCATGTTAATTTTTGTGAATTTTTTCTTTCTTTAAATTATCATAACTTTTTACAGAATTGAAGGCCACAAAAATGCTACAGACCATTTGAAAGGTATTGCTCCAAGCTTTCTTTTAGACTTATGGATAAAAAAATCAACTTTGGCGCACTTACACTTTTATCAAGTTGAATATTGACATGTAGTTTATGTAACATTGACCTTGAGATTAGAAATTCTAACCCAGAAGAATAAATTCTAGACATAATTAGCAACGAATGTTACATATAATATTCTATAGTAAAAGTTGATAAATTTTGAGTTGAATAGTGGTAAACCCAGCTTAGGTTGAAAAAAACTTGAAATAATTCACTTTTTGAGGTTAGAATAACTTTTGAGCAAATAGATTCCAGTACCAAAAAATTTTTTTCTGTATTCTGAAAAACATTTGCAATGTGTACCCAAAATTTGGTGCATTTTAAAATTTTGATCGGACCATTTCACGTGAAATATCCCATATATATGGCACACGCACAAAATCACTGTTCCTGTCAGTATTCCGCATAATATAATATCCATTCCTTTGTTGTGTAATCCTTGAATAGTCGGTTGATGTCCTGTCTTGAGCCCTGTTCATTATATCCTGGAGAAGGTAATCGTATAAGGTAGAAGTTGAGGTAGTGTAGACAGTACTTGACAGGTGCATGGACAAAGTCAAGTCGAATCCAGCCTGATCAAAGGAAGTGGTGGTCATCCGCTGCTGTAAAACCTCCTTCGAGTACCTGTAACAGTATTAATAAATAATACTGAACAGAAATTAGAGTTAAGAAAAGCAGCAGGTTATTAAAACCTAGTTACAGGTAAGAAGAAGGATAGGTAAAGTGAGGTTAAGATAGTACCTCCACAAGATATCAATATTGAAGAAAGAAACATAATTAGTGCCATTACCTTGAATAATCTAGCTTGATGAAGAAGTATGAATAAAGCAGTATGCTCAGGAACCTGGTGAGGAAGGATCAGCTGAGAAAATATCCGGTGCAGTGTTGATGCCGTCGTTCTCGTATGCCGCACCTGAAACACATAAACAAACTCGGACGAACTTATATTAATACAGATTGATGTTATTATGGAACGAGAGTATATTACCAAGTGCTCACGTTGTTCCTACATATTTTATTGCTATTATTAACGACTATACCGAAACCTTTTTGATGTGGTTTCAAATATAAACCTTTTCCAATAGGTATAGTGATTCCATATGTAGGTTATGTCTTTTTTGTTCTTCCAATTGTTTCTTAGCAGCACTAGCTTTTTTAACAGCATTTGCTATGCCAGCAGCGCCACCTGCCAAAGAACCAACGGTACTGAGACCTGCAAAAACTGGAATGAGCACTGGTAAGAAACCACCCATTTTTGGAATGGGTAGTATTCTTGATAATATTATTTTACGTTTACCTCCCACCTTCTTTACGCCATCTCGTGCAGCTTTTAACGCTGATTTAATAACTACTTTTGAATTACTACTAGATATAATTACTATGTACACTCAGGGGTTCTGGAAGGGGAGTTATAAGAAAACTCGTACCTCCCTTGATGCGTACCAAGACTGATAAACACTTCCTCCAAGTGCTAGGTGCGCATCTATGGAAGTCCTTACAAACAGAAATTCTTGTCCTAGCCTCAGTAAAGGCCGCAGCTCCGAGACACTGCTCGGCACTAAAACAGTTTTAACCTAATGTACTGTTTATTTATTTATTTATATTGTCTTATTTATTCATTTATTTATTTTCTTATTCTATGTTGTATCGCCCCATGTAGACATGAATGAAAGTATTTAAGGGATGCTATACGACGAGAGATTGTGATGACGAATGTCTGCTTTATATGTCATCCAATTTTAAATTATGTTTTAGTATTATAACTGACTATGTATTGCCTGTAGTTTTATTTGTATTACATTTTATCTGTTGGCTTACTATGATATTCGTCGTATTTGTATTTAATCTGTGACTAAGATATTTCATAACTATGATAACACTGTGCAATATTCTATTTATACAAGCCTTTATATAGTATTTATTTTTATTTAAGAATTGTAAATTTTTATACCGCATAAATAAACTTATATCTATCTCTCTCTCTCCAAATCAGGGTTATACACGTAATGCGAATATATTATTTAATTTAAGTATTTGCCAGGAATTATTTATTTAATGTGTTTTTATTGTTATTATTGAGAGCGTATTTATATTTTTATATTTCATGCTTGTATGTTTTTACGTTATTATACTTTTATATTTTCTTTGCTCATCACCCCGTATACCCATTATTAAATGGGTTTTTACAGGGACACCCCTACCACCTATGTGTGGGGGTGAAGACATTCCAGTTTTTTCCACTCCCGGTCCCCACCGTCTCGCATTCGCCCGGGGTTATGCCCGCGAGGAAGGGAAAACCTCGTAGGAAAACCTTCCCCGAGACGGCCGGTTTATTGAAACATTCTGTTTAGATGTTCAGGTCACCTTGCGTAGGCCCAAACACCGAAACCGAATGTTCCACACCTTCCGCTCACGTTGTGAAGTGTAGAAAAACACCTAACCGATTGCGAAAGCCGCACAAGAATGGTGTCACCCATCCAAGTACCAACCGCACTCAGTGCTGCTTAACTTTCGTGATCGGCCGAGGTGCGTCTCCGCCACTCCGCTACCGTGTCGGTTATAAAATTTTATAATATATTTATAGTATAATATATTTTAAAAAAGTATATATAACTTATAAATATGTTACAAATACGTGGTATATTATAGTTGACTTATTTTCTTATTTTACTAAAATGGTATCCAATAATTGCAGTGATGAAAGAAGTTTTGCAATATGCGATATTGCGATATGTATTTATAAATTTTCCTTATGATTCACTCTTCAATTTACACAGTCAATATCCATACTGCCGTAAAGATATATATGTCATTAAGTTTACAATATGAACAACCATTGAAATAAATAATGCTGGTCGAATTTAATTTAGTTTACTAAACTTTGCTATATCTTCAGACAAAGTGGTACTTAAAAGTATTATTACCTGTAATATATACATACTAAATGAAAATGGAATATGCCTAAATAATTTTTATAGTTTATAGAAAAATTGTATTAACCTACAATTTTATATAGTAAAATTTGGTACTTATGTTGCAATATGAAAAAATAGAATGTGTACTAATCAATTTGTAGTAAAATCAGCTTCATTAATTAAAAAAACCTTCCACTTTTACCAAAGAATTGAAATAATTATTGCATTAATTAAATAATAAAAGTATGCGTTACCTTAAACAAATGTTGAATAAAGCTTGTATTAAACTTTCTTGCTCTTCTTTAAGCGAATAAGCTCCAGTGATCAATACTACTCTAAGAAAAGTAGCTTCAATTAATTAATACTATTATTTTATACGCGACCGATATTTCATAAGAAATCACGAAAAATACTGAGAAGCGAACTATGTAACACACAGCCGTTACGCATTTATTTACTTGCAAGTTGCTGATGCCGATGATCTGGAATTTGTCTTGTACCGGCATCTTTCTCCCTCTCTTTTCTTTTCGTTATGAATATATAAGACCTGTTCACACAAGCGCATACGAATTTGCACGACTGCTTTCGACTTTGAGTAACCGTAAATGATGTTTGTAAATTACAACGTTATTGGTAGTTTCGAAAAAATCGACCAATCACCGTCTCAGAGTACATATATCATAGAGCAACATTCATATTTGTGTGCAGTCCAACGCAATGTTACGCGCTTATGTGGCCTTAGCCATAGTCACGTGATTCTAAGATCGGTAATATTTTCATCGGCGGTAGAGTTACTGAATTCAACTTAAGTAATACAATTTCTGAGTTATTTTAAGGTTTGTATAACAAGGAAAAAGTGAGCTTTTTACTTGACTAGATATTTGGACGCTCAGATAGACGGAAAAAGAAGAAAATTCACTTATTGGAAGAAGGAATATACAAGGAAGAGATAAATATATACATAAATCACACACAAACTAGGTAAATAATATATTCCACATCAATATACTTTTATTCTTGACCTTTGTTTGTCTACATTTTCTTTCTCTCTTTTTCGCTGTGCTTCTTTCACTTCTCCCAGAATGTTGATATACTAAAACTACGCTCGGAGCGAGGTCATACCCCTTCATATTCTAAGAACTCGTAAATATATTATGACTGTCGATAAAACTCCGGAGAAAAATGTCACTACAAAAATCAGGTAAAAATACTAAACGAAGAGTAGATCGTAGTATTCTTTATAGTAGATAAAAACATTTTTTCGTTCATAACTTGTATAGTTTTTAATTTACTTGTAATGCAAAGTTACTGTTTATCGTTTGCGATTTACTATAAATTTTAAAAACAAACTTACGTGTAATAAATAATCTCGTTTTTTACAATTAAGTACATATTTCAAATGTAAAAATTAATAGTTTTTTTCAGTACTTTTAATTTATATATTTAATAATTGACTAGGCAAATTGCTCGCTTCGCTCGCAGTTAAATATTATTGCTAAAATAATATTTCTTTACCATTAATTTACAATATAATGTAATTAATAAAATATTACTTATGTCGACTGTAGTATAACTAAATTAATTAATATTTTTATCGGTCTTACAGTCAATTATATGGGCAAGCAGATTGCCCCTACTTATAATCACCCCCGAAGAATCTATAAAAATAAAAATAAAAAATATAAAATATAAAAAAATAAAAACACTAACTAAACATAAAAACAAATTATTAATAAAGCAATCTGACTGCCCCCCTGCACCAAAAATCTACTAACCCCAAATATGATGTCCGACGTTTCGAGCTCGCTGCTGCTCCTCATCAGGGACATCATATTTGGGGTTAGTAGATTTTTGGTGCAGGGGGGCAGTCAGATTGCTTTATTAATAATTTGTTTTTATGTTTAGTTAGTGTTTTTATTTTTTTATATTTTATATTTTTTATTTTTATTTTTATAGATTCTTCGGGGGTGATTATAAGTAGGGGCAATCTGATTGCCCATATAATTGACTGTAAGACCGATAAAAATATTAATTAATTTAATATAATGTAATATAATAAAAATAATAAAAAATTATTTTTTAAAAACTATTTAGTAAAATAATTTATAGTACTAGTAATTAAATAAATATTACAATTATATAATTTGTTGAGATAAATCCGTAATAATTAATAAAAGAATAATCATTTTTACTATTTATATCAATAACAATTTTTGTTATTCTCAATAATTAATTCTAATCTTATTATTTACATTAGAGGCATTTCATGTGAAATCAGCAGATGAAAATATTTAAATTATTGATATTCTGCTAAACAACTCCTCTTTGAACCTAGAATATGTAAAAAAATTTTTAGATGCTTTACTTCGATAGGAAAAAAGGATAGGAAAATTTCAATTATAACCATTAATTGAATATTACTGCACTTTTACTGACCTTAAGTCACTAAAAAGTCATATATATTGATTTTTGACATTGTTCGACACAATTGATAATACTGAAAAAAATCACAGATACATCTAATTACATGTACTTTGTGTGTACCAAACCGCTTCGTGGCATAATTAATAGGATAAAAGATATACACTTTTTTCTGTAAGGTTAACTGCAAAAATAAAAAAGTTCAACATGAGTGTCAATTGCCGATGAACATGAACTTTTTTAATTCAAGATAATTAATAATTTTTAAAATATTGGTAGATTCTTCTTTTCATTTGCAATAAAAAATATCTCTATAAATTTTCTCCTGAGATTAATAGTTTTAGAGAAAAAATTTCATATAGAAGTATGATACGAATATTCGAGTAAATATCTTTATACGAAGATGGGTTGCCTCCCTAGATTGCAACCAATTCAGGAGTACCACTGGGGTCAGTCCTGGGACCGTTTCTGTTTTGTTTATATATTAGTGACTTACGCGAGTTGCTGGTTTCTGCGGGGGTCAAATATATTTTGTACGCAGATGATCTGCAGATTTACATTCAGGTTCCTTATCATGACATTCATGGGGCAATAGCGAGGCTTCAGAGGGTCGCTCAGGACTTGTCTGCATGGGCTGAGGGCGCCTCATTTAAGTTCAACAGCTCTAAAACTCAAGCAATTTTATTTGGATGTCGCAAATATTGTTCGAAATTTTACAAGGAAGACAAGCCATGCTTTGAGCTGGGTGATGGTGTGCGCATCCCTTTTGTCCCTATCTATCTATCTATCTATCTATCTCTATCTCTCTCCCTCACACACCCTCATTCTTACTCACTCTCACTCTCGCACTCCCTCACTCTCCCTCATTCTTACTCGCTCTCACTCTCGCACTTTATCACTTTCTCCCTCATTCTCTCTGTCGCTCTCTACCTCTCATTCTCTGTTTCTATCTCTTATTCTCTCTCTGTCTTTCTCTCTCATTCTCTCTAACTCTCTCTGTAACTCCTTTTTACTCACTCTCTCTTTATATTTTATATTTTATATTTTATTTTATATTTTATATTGTTATTGTTATGTTTACTTTACTGGTTTTATTTTTTTATTGTTATTATATTTTTATTCTATTTTTTTGTTATTATTGTTACTTAATTATTCAATTATCTATTTATATGTTTATCCGTGTATTTATGATCTCATGTTACTTTGTTATCTGTTCTCTAGCGTGATGAGTGTTTGATTTGATTACTTTTGTATTTACGCTGTATTTTATTTAATTTTAGTTTATTTGATTTTATTTAATTTTAGTTTATTTGTTACTGCGCAAATTATATTCATAATATGTATACGGGGATCTTTCCCCGAAATACCAGATGAAGATTCTCTCTCTCTCTCTATATCTCTCATTTTCTCTCTCTCTCTCTCTCTATATATATATATATATATATATATATATCTCATTCTCTCATTCTCTCTCTCTCTCTCTGTCTATCTCTCATTGCCTCTCTCATAAGGAACGAAGGGATAACGGTGCCACGGGTCCCTCACCTCTAAAGTATTATAGGTTAAGTGCGAGTGCCTTAAATATGTATCATCGTTTTTTGCTTTTTGTTATTTATTCAAATTATTTTTATATTGTACATCTTATTTTATATTGTTTTATTTTGTATATATCATGTTATTTTATATTTATTTTATATCTCAAATATTGTTATTTTATTTTGTTAACTTGTGTAAAGCGTCGCTGTACAAACGTAAAGTGCCTACGGGGTATCTACCCCAAAGGCCCAATAAAATCTTATCAATCAATCAATCAATCTCTCTCTCTCTCTCTATATCTCTCATTCTCTCATTCTCTCTCTCTTTCTCTCTCATTTTCACTATCTGCCTATCTGACTCTCTATCTCTCCCTCTCACTGTCTCTTTCGCTCTTTCTCGTTCACTCTCACGCCAAGATGATGTTTGTCGGACGGACGGACGGACGGACGTTATAATTTATCATTTTTTTTAATATAACTTAATAATTATAATAATAAATTTTTTGTCAGTAATATAAATCATTAACTTATGTAACACATATTTATCATAAAATACATATGTTTTAAGTATTTTTCGCAAGAATTGGGGAGTTTTTACAAAATCGCTCGAAAAGATAACTTTAATATAATGTAGATTTTATTGTTTTCATTTTGGTATATTTAGAGGCCTGCGATGGCTTGGTCGGTAGGGCGTCGGGCTCGTAATCTGGAGGTCCCAGGTTCGATTCCTGGCCCCGGCCGATTAATACAAGCACCACTGGCGAATGTATTTTCAACAAGTGCTTTCTTCACCAAGACATCGTATGACCTCGGTCGCTGATTACCACCGGTTTGGGAGCATAAAAAGAGCGACGTTAAAATAATAAAAAAAAAAAATTTTGGTATATTTCATGTACTTATATGGGCAAATCTCCCTAACTTTTTGTTTGTGTCACTCATCGATTTAGCAGCTTTAAAATGTGTCTAACCTCTTTGTACCAGTTTCAATTTATAGTTCTATACACCATCTATACGGTTTAAGCTCAATAGATACTTTGTCAAACTCCTTTGCCTCAAATTGATGGTTCAATAATTGAAAAATGTAAGAAAAATGATGAAATATCGTGTCACTTGGAAAAAATAATTTATTATGGATACTGTAAAATTTGGAGCATTGTTTGGAAATGGTTGAAACTTTAAACAAGTATTCTATTTTAATAGTACATAAAACAAGTTTTCCATATTTTGATGTGCTCCCTTCCAATAAAAAGTTTAAATGGTATGAAATTGTGTCACTGGAATTTCACTAAATTTTAAAATTCTACATTTAGTAGATGTAAAAAGAAATAGATTGACGTATAGCGCAAGTATGTGCTTCCAAAAATGAAGTAGAAAATAAAATTTAAGTAAAAGAATTCATGCGAAACTCGTCGAAAAATTAATAGCAATATGACTTTGGAAGACTGTCATACTTTTTCTGTATACAGCACATCAAAATAGTAAAAATCTCTTAAAGAACATATCAAATTCAGCAATCTGTCAAATTTACAGAGTTTTTTTATTAATGCTCCAAAAGTTACAGCAATATAAACCAATTTTTTAAGAAGCGCTGATTTAAAAAAAATTTACTAAAATTAATTAAAACATGAATAAATAACAAATTGGATTTTCTGTGACAAGTAGAATACATCTTCATTGAAATTTCAATAAAATTTAGTATAATTCCCACAAACTATTGTGCCGTGAAAAAGAAAAAATTACATAAATACAAAACCAATGAAACTGAGAAAATTAAGATAAACTGATTTATTTAAAATCATTTATGAAAATAATGTTTTAAATAATAAAAATTAGGACTTATATTAAAACAGGTATTTTCTATCTAATAGTGCATTAAAAATTTGAATTGAAAAAAAATCCTTTAAAAAATGTAAAGAATGTACTTACGTGATTTTATTTAGTAAAATATTTTATCAAAAACTTAAGTAAAAAGCACTTGCGTGTTTTTTCAGTTAAAACGTAAATGAACTCGGACATACTTTTATACATTAAAACTTACATAAATAAAATAAATGAAATTATTTGAACGGAAGAATGAAAAAAATTTAAATATCAATCTGCAAAAAGTACTTTTATATGTTATACATTAAATTAATTGTACAAGTACTTACGTAGATTTCTATATATCACAGTTCAAAGTTGAGTCAAAATTATTATAAAGAACTTACATTAATCGGTGCGAACTTTAATTTTCAACAAGTAAGTAGTATTCAGTCACATTTTTACACGAAAAACTTACTCAAAAGATTTTGCGTAAGCTTTTATTTAACATTTTATAATGAGACTACACGACTTACGTCACTTTTACCCAACGGAAAGTCACTTACGGTAGTTTTTCCATATTACTTTAATAAATTTTAAAATTATCAGGTACTTCCGATATTTTTTTTAAGTTTTTTTAGAAAAACAGCATGTTATATTACCTTAATTTTTTAATAGATAAATTCAACAATTTCTACGGAATTCATTGATACCAAAAACTCATTTTCGAAAAAAATGTCACTTATGTATGTTTTCCTTTTTCACGGCAGAATACTACGTTCTGAAATTCAAAAATGATGATTCAACGAAAGTCATTCATCCAGAATCATGGCTTTCCTTTAATGGTAAACGGAGTAGATGATGAATATGACCAAATTTGTCAATTTACTCAAAATAATTCGGTACATAAAAGTACTACTGCATCAAACGGTGATTGGATGAATTCTAAGCAGCCGCGCATTAACTATGCAAAAACTTTAAAATCACCTAAGGGTGTACGTAATGCGCCTCTAAGGGACATACAAAATTCGAGTGAAAATGAGGTGCATTCTTATTTATTTGATTAGATTATTATACACTTATAATTATTATATACTTATAATATATACTGTACAAAAAATTAATAATAAAATAAAATAAAAAGTATTAATTATTAATTTTCAGAACAACTAAATAAAATACTTCGTAATCAAGCCGACGAAAAGCTTAAAAATGAACATCGTTATTTAAACGAACAATTGTTTTTGTAGATCAATGTGAAATATTTAAGTTTAAATATCGGTTTGACTGTTTACCTCCAATTATTTTCGAGTTATATCCTTCGGCTATTCCTAACAGCATTCAACGTTGTGGAAACGTTGTGCCAACATTCCAAAGTTGTTATGAAAGTTGCGGTAATGTTAGAGAAACGTTGCTGTAACGTGGGAAATTTCCGCTAATATTTTGTAAATTGCCGCGATGGGTGGAAACCAACGTTGAAACAACGTCTAAGTAACGTTGAAGAGCAACGAACATTTCCCACGTGGCAACTTTCATAACGTTGGAATGTTGCTAAAATAAAGTCGCCACAACTTTGTCACAACGTTGGCATCTTTAATTTAATACTTAATTATATATTCCGGTGATAATAATTAAATTTCGTAAACGGTCGTAAATTTCGTAAAAGATGTCTTTTTATAGTCAAAAAATGCCTATAAATTTCCAGAGTGGGTCTAAATCATTAAGATCACTTTTGGTCAAAATGTCTGGGAAAAGTGCCCGAAACAGTAATAGAAATGTATATTTGTTGCCTTATAACGATGAATGTATTAGCATGCTCATTGCAAAAAAATTTATGCACTTACCTTAGAGTGGTAGAAAAGTATCTCCACTTGTTTCAATATCCCTCTAATCTCCTGTAAGCTGCGAAAAATACAAATATTATTATACAATTATAAAAAATTAATTTTTAAACATTTATTATGCTGGATTTTCAATTTTTCAACCACTTTAAGAATTATGATACTAATCTGAAGGATTACTATCAAATATTAACATTATTATTATTATTATTCAGCAATACATTGTTTGAATTTCACAAACTTGTCACTGTCACATAATCATATTACTCATTGAAACAAAATGAATTTATCGTTCGTAAATATGTATATGTATATAATATATGAATATCGGTCTCAACGAACTAAATATTTTGCTTTTGAATAAAACAGGCCTATTGTACTCTTTGCCCACTGTGGTTGGTGGTATTTCTCAGAGCACGGCCTTCATAAGAAAAATTATTAAAGGCGTTTCGTCCTTGATCTCCAGTTTAGTCTCCTCAGTAAGGAACTGGAGATCTTACCTTAGACGCCTGTCGCAAGATGAACAGATGTTCTGCGGCTATATATATATATATATATATATATGGGCTATTTCACGTCAAGTGGTACGATGAAAATTTTAAATCGCTCCAAAATTTGAAAACAGGCTGGAAATATCTTTCAGAAGATAGAAAAAAATTTTTAGGTGTTAAAAATAATTTGCCTTAGAGTTATTCCACCATCAAAATAGAAATTTTTCAATTTTTTAGAAAAATTTATATTTTTAAAGCCATTTATCTCAAAATCTATTGATTTTTTTGAAAAAACATTAAAAACAACTTTTGTTCAAAATAATCTTTAGAACTTATCTACCTGGGTTACAATTCTTAATTTTAACATCTCGAAGAGATAGGGCACTTGGAAATATTGAATATCAAAAAAAGGCGACCACGCCACAATCGATTTCAATTTGACACTGTTTAAAAGATCACATTTTTCGAGAGCTTTCGAATGGCGGTGGTTAGCTTATTGGCCAAGACCGCTGTTGTAAGTTATGCCCTAAAATACATGAAAATTAGTGATTTTATGAGGTTTATGGGGTATAACTTACACCAACGGTCTTGGCCAATAATCTAACCACCGCCATTCGAAAGCTCGCGAAAAATGTGGTTGTGCGAAAAATCGATTGTGGCGTGGTCGCCTTTTTTTGATATTCAATATTTCCGGGCGTTATATTTCTTCGAGATTTTAAAATTAAGAATTGTAACCCAGGTAGTTAAGTTCTAAGGATTATTTTGACCAAATGTTGTTTTTAATGTTTTTTCAAAAAAATCAATAGATTTTGAGATAAATGCCCTAAAATACATAAAAATGAGTGATTTTATGAGGTTTATGGGGTATAACTTACACCAACGGTCTTGGCCAATAATCTAACCACCGCCATTCGAAAGCTCGCGAAAAATGTGATCTTTTGAGCGGTGTTAGATCAAAATCGATTGTGGCGTGGTCGCCTTTTTTTGATATTCAATATTTCCGGGCGTTATATTTCTTCGAGATTTTAAAATTAAGAATTGTAACCCAGGTAGATAAGTTCTAAAGATTATTTTGAACAAAAGTTGTTTTTAATGTTTTTTCAAAAACGTCAATAGATTTTGAGATAAATGGCTTTGAAAATAGAAATTTTTCTAAAAAATTGAAAAATTTCCATTTTTCATGGTGGAATAACTCTTAGGCAAATTATTTTTAACACCTAAAAATTTTTTTCTATCTTCTGAAAGATATTTCCAGCCTGAATTCAAATTTTGGAGCGATTTAAAATTTTCATCGTACCACTTGACGTGAAATAGCCCATATATATATATGTATATAGAGAGAGAGGAAGACGACATTCTCTCCAACGAGTATAGTCATCTCCATTTACCGGTGGGAAAGACCATCAGCCAGAGTGCGACGTACGCAACCGAGTCGCAAATTATTTGAAACAAAATGAATTTATCGCTCGTAAATATGTATATGTATATAATATATAATATCGGTCTCAACGAACTAAATATTTTACTTTAGAATAATATCAGATCTGATTTGTTGATATATTTTTGTATTAAATACGTATATTCATTTATTGTAATAATAATGTTAATATATTTATAGTAATCCTTCAAATTGGTATTATAATTCTTGTAAGGGTTGTAAAACTCAAAATCCTGCATTACAAATGTTTAAAATTAATTTTTTATAATTGTATAATAATATTTGTGTTTTTAGCAGCTTACAGGAGATTAGATGGATATTGAAACAAGTTGAGATATTTTTCTACCACTCCAAGGTGAGTGCATAAATTTTTTTGCAATGAGCATACTAATACATTCATCGTTGTAAGGCGTCAAATATACATTTCTATTACTATTTCGGGCACTTTTCTCGGACATTTTGACCATAAGTGATCTTACTGATTTAGACCCACTCTGGAAATTTTTAGACAGTTTCTGACTATAAAAAGACATCTTTTAGACAGTATTAGGTTACCAGAGTCCGGAGCAGAATTGCTGATTTTCACTATTTAAGGTTTAAATGGCTTACAAGAGTGTGACAGCATACATTTATGTCTTTTAAAGTATATTTAATGAAAAGTTCGGAAAATTTTACAAAAAAAGTCATACTTATGTTTTTAGTGAAAAATGCATCCCCTGGGAGCTAAAAATTCATGAAAATGGGCATATAATGCAAAAAAGTGCTAAAATGTCAACTTTGACTCTCTGTAACTTAAAATAATGGCGCAGAAAAAATCTGAAAAAATTCAGGAGAACTACTGGATACCTCTAAAACGTATTCCCAAAGTTATAGCAATATTTATTTTTTTCATCTTCGATGTCACAGAGAACCACCCATATATATATATATATATATATATATATATATATATATATATATATATATATATATATATATCGCGATAGAAAAATAGTTTTAACAATATCGAGCGGCTAATATCGTTAAAATGGTGGGTTCTTGTCTACGTTAAACCGTTGAAACGGACCCCATTTATTGAAAATTTTAATGTTTTAATCTTCTCTATATTTTATATATTTTTTTTATTTAAAATGGGCATATAATTTCCTCGGATTTATTTTGATTATTGAAATATAATTATTTTATTGGAGAAAGCTCTGTTTGCAATTTTACTAATATTATCTCGTGTAATTGGATTAATGCTTAGCAGCTCAAAAGCTAAGCTTTGGATAATGTATTTGGATTTTGGATAAATTATGCCACAATCACAGTTCAACAGCGATTTGTGATTTAATTTATCCTTTTTGCGTCGATTCAAATTTTACATAAATATCAAGCAGTTTAACAGCTCCAAATTTATGCAATATTTGATAGCGGATTATTAGCTTTGAATGGAAGGAAAGAACCGCAGCTCTGCAGCGTTTCTATTTGGATTTCTTATTCTAATTTTTCGCAGTGCTACAGCGAAAAATTAAAGATAGGTAAGGATATGTAATAAAAGATGGAGCCTACGGGCCACGACAACCAGATATAATAAATATATATGTATATATAGATATATCAGATTTGATTAGCATGCAATTAGAGAACGTATGTTCGACTATACAGTCATACATGCATATGTGCATATATACGTATATACTCGCACGAACGTTTAAATACTCGAAATGAAGCACTACAGCGTTATCAAGTAAGAAAAGAGAGAGAGTTAGCTAGATCCGCAGTTCTACAGCGAATCCTTTTTAGTAAATTTTAACAAATAGTTAATATGCATATAGGTATACATATAACTATTAGATACAAATAAAAATAGAAAATCAAATGCAGTTCAACAGCATAAGATAAAAAAAATTTTAAAGATATAGTAAAATAACGCAGTTTAACAGCGTTATTTTGTGTATCGGATAAGGTAGCATATAAAATAAAATATTTTATTTTTGTTCATAACATATATGTATATTATTCAAATATTTCTTTTTTTACTTACAAATCTTAAAGCAAACAGGCACGATTCACAATATATGAAATAATAAAAAGAAAAATCGAATTACCGAAACACGAGTAACACTATAACGCGTATGAAATAAGTGATGAAAAAGATGTTGCTCCTATGGGACGCAACCGTCGAACTATCAATGCTTATGAGCATATGACAAATCTTCGATACCGAATTTTCTGCCCTCTTATATACAATCGGTCGAGGAGCATCGATTAATTAGTGGGAGTAGATCTTATTTCTCCTTACTTCCCCTTTTGATTATTCGACGTATATTCAAATTATAATGCATCTTCCTTTTAACTATAATTATTACTCCATTTCTGTTATTTTGACATATTTATACATTGATTCAATTTCGAATTTGTTTCATTTAATAAGGATATCCCTTTTTTTCGTTTATAAAATGTAAAACAATAAATTGAAAAATTATGTGTTATAACTATTACTTTAATATTCTAATATTTATAAATATATTGAAAGTTGTTATCTGAATCCTTATTAAAATAAATAACAAGTTTATATAAATCTACTGCTATCAACATTGTTAAATATCGTCGTTTATTGATTATAAAAAGGAAATCTTATTTTGCTATATATATATTCTTGCTTGGGAAATTCTTGAATTATTTTATCCTTTTACAATTTTATATTTTGTCAAGTTAATATAAGAATTGAAATTAATATATAATAAATTAGTGTTTGCTAATATATCTTATTGTATAATTTAAATTGTATTTATCATTTGAACTATTATGTATTTTATACAAGGAAAATTTATTTAATTCCCAAAAAAAATTAAATGAATTGTAGAATTAGTTGACCATTGAATATAACATATTACCTTTATTCCTTGTATAAATTATCAAATTTATTATTTATAATATAAACCTATTTTATCTGTTTATTTAAGACATAACACAATTTTATTAATTATTATAAAGTCGGCAATACTGAAGAGTAATTGAATTAAACATATACAAATGTATACGTACATTCATATACGCATACATATATACACGTATATACGTTCAATTATTATATATTGTTTTTTTTTTTAATAATATTTAATTGAATCAATGATTACATATTTAATTTTTATTTATTCAATCACTCTTTACAGTATAATGGTACTACAAAATACTTTCTGTAACTTAATGGTTGAATACGAAAATATGAAATATAAATGTAATAATGCATAATTAAAAATTAACTTAAATATTTTAAAAGATTGTAAGCAACTTTCAAATTAAAAAGAGTGTATATGTTTCTTTTAAACTGTGAAAACTAAGTTATGACTTCTTAGCTGAATATTTACATTTCGATGATACGCGTCTGACTAAACTGAGAGACTCTTTGATTATAATTTTCTTTTGTAAAGATACAACAGATTGACTTTTTTTTGTAACAGTTTCATTTAGAATTTATAGATACGATGTATATCTATAGTTACAATTGTATTATAGTTATAAAATAATAATAAAATTTTTCTATTCCTTACATGACCCTCCTAATTTGGAAAGTTGCCGTACGGTAACTCTTCCAAAGAAAAAAAATGCATTAAAATAATACTGCTTGCGTTTGTCCTGGTGGTCCTGGATTAAAGGTCTTGGTTTTCGGAATTTTGAAGGGTTTTGGCTCATTTTTCTTATGATGTTGTTCAGGATTCCTTTTCTTTAGTTTGTATTCTCGTGTTTCCTTTTTATCTCTTTTGTGTTTTCTATGTTTTTTTGTTCGCTTTTCCTTTTTATTTTTCGTCTGTTTGATATCGCGTGGAGGAGAGTAGCGAGGTGTTGGTGGTCTATAGTCCGGGGAATATGTTTCTTTTTCTATTAATGAGATAGGGCTAAGTCTTTGCACAATTTGATGTTTGGTAGGTGGTTTTTCCAGTGTTCTGTCGGTATTTATGATTTCTCGATCTGAATGACTTTCATCGTCTTTGTTATCCTGCTTGTGAATTTTTTCTAATATTTCTGGATTTATAAATAGTGGATCCTATTCTTGAGTCTCTATAGGTGTCGTGTAATAGTTTTTCGAATCTTCATCAACTTTAACTATTTCGTGTACAAAAAATATATTTGACAATTCTACATTGTTTTGCTCTAAATATTCTTTAAAATCTGTAGGACCCATATTTGCGTTTGTAGCATTCGAAGCCATCATGAATCTTTTATATTCCCAACGTAGACGTGTATTTTTGCCTCCTCGCTTTCGTTTCCTCTTGGCAGAAGTGAGCAAAATATTATTACATGGAATTTTCATATTTATGTAAATGTGTTAAAGTTACAGCAGTTCTGCAGCTGAAATTATAATTACATATAAGAAGATTATTTTATTTTTGTATTTATTTATTTTTTTTTTGTTACAATAAAATAGTCTATTAAATCTATTTAGTTTGGTTAGTTGTTCTAACTACTTTTATCTAATTACAATTCTACTATTTAACTACAGCTTAAGTTATATAAATGTATATAATTTTTATTTTGTGATACATGTTTTTGAAGAAATATCTGACAGAAAGTTATTCTCATTACGGTATTTCTGAGGATAGGACACGAATAGGATTAGTTTTAGCTTCTTTCTGTCCTTCTGTTGCTATAATTTCGGCGGGTTCTGTAGGTCCTATATCTGGTTGTTGATGCATTCTATGAGCAGAATGTAGTAATAATTGAGTTAGTGAATTCCATACAGCAGCTAACAATCTTATAGGCCAGCCATATGCTTGATGTAAAGCGTGACCATGCAAAACTGTATCTGCAGTTGCCTTGATGATTTTGATTTTAAAATAAACTCCGAGTATTCCAGAAATTGCGTTACCGAAGATGGAAAATTTATTCCATAATCCATACCAAAATGATGTAGTCATGCGTTCGATTGTTTCTTCGTTCAGGAGATTGTGGATTGAAATGCGCTGTTCTTCTATTGGTTGTCCAGTTATTCCACGTGTAAGTGTATTTAAAACGGCAGGCTGTTCCATTGGGAACATAATTCTTTCTTGAAGGTTATTGAGTTCTTGCATGGTATAAATTCCGCTTGTCGCTAATGCTCCGGGATCTTCATAATTCCAATTAAAAGGTACATTTGGTTCTAGAATCTCTGGTAATGTAGTTTTTCTGGGATTAGGCAGGAATTCGTACCAGTGATCATTTATTTTATAAGTGGACGGTATAGCTGCATCACATGGTATTTCGGTTCCTTTTCGTAATAATATATGTGTTTTCGGCGTGAGGAAATAGGTTTTGTTTGATTTCCAAACTGGTAATTCAATAAAACAATTTTCGGGGCGTCTGATGGTTACTTGCGTTGGTAAGCATTTTATTAATCTAATAACTTCTCCTGTAATGACTGCAATATATCCTGATTCTCCCATTAGGTTATAAGCAAATTCATTTGGTTTGATAGTGGAAAGCGAAAGGAGATTTTTAAGAATTTTTCTTTCTGTCAGACACCTCTGCATCAAAATGTCACGATATAAACAATCCATTTGCCTACGAACATGACGTTCTACATAAACAAATTTGGAATTAACATATGTGAACATATCAATATTTTCAGGTAGAGATTTTTCTGTTTGCGCAAAAGGGGCTTCATTATCGCTTGATTCTGATATAAATAATTTAGGGTGCTCGGTTTTAAGAAACACGTAACCACAGAAAAGGTATAATCCCGATTTATAACGGTAAATAAAGGTTTAGGTACGTGTTCATCCAAGTTGGTGGTTACGTGTGCCATTCCTTCATATAAAACTTGATAATCTTCAAAATGACAGTTTGTTGATGGTGTATTTTTCCAAAAGGTTTGTCCTTCTAGGTTGTCCATGCAGGTTTCCTTAGATAATTTACAAACAGTGCCAGATTTTAATCGGATTTGATTATTATTAGTGTTTGTGCTTGCAATATATGAGATTAAAGTTATTTTGACACTAGCTTGCACTACAATATTGTCCCATGTTCCATGCATTTCGGAGTATTGAGTGCCTTTGCAAGTGCCATCGGGCTTCAGTGATCCTGCTAATGTGACTGGTCGAACAGTGGTAGTGTTGGGTTGTAATCCTGATATAATTGTATTATATCCTAGTTTCATAATACCTGTGGTGTGTAATTCTTCGCAACCTTTCCTGGAAACTTCTTGAATATATTCCAGTTGACCTCCTGATACTATTGACATATGTGAATACATCCCACAATGATAGATGATTCGCGATATTTCTATTTTACATTGTTTTACTTCGGTGATACCATACTTTGCTGTTTATAAAAGGCGTATAAATTTCTGTGTAATTTGTGTTCGAGGTATTATGTCGCATTCCTTTACGCTTAAAGTTGAAATCCTAGTTATATTTAATCCGTGGCCTCCGCAATTATATCCAATAATTAATTCTGTGGAAGTCGATCGTAGGGTTGTAAATAGAATGAACCAAATCCGCATGTTCATTTTTTCCATTTTAGCCTTTGATTAAATCTGCAAAAAGTTTCAACTATTGAATATGTTGAGCTTATTTGGATGTTTTAGAAAACGTTTACCGTTTTCATCTTCTAGTATAATATTATTTTTTTCAGTTATTTCTACTATTTTGTATGGACCGTGATATTGGCTATCTAGTTTGTTTTTCTTGGGTTCTCGGAGGACTAAAACTTCATCTCCCTCATTAAAATCTACTTTTGTGGCATTTTGATCATAGTAATATTTTTCTTTTAATTTGGCTTTATTTAAATTTTGAGCTCCTTGCAAATGGATTTCATTCAACCTCGTAACTAGTTCAGAAACATAATCAGAATATGTAACTATATCATTGCCAAGAAAAATAGATGATGGAGATCTAGCTGGTCTTCCGAATACCATCTCATAAGAGGTAAATTTAGTTGCAGCATGTTCGGAAGTATTATATGAGAACATGGCAAACGATACCAAATTGTCCCAATCTTCATAATATTCAATGTTATTTTTCAGATATTCTGATAGGACAATATGGCTTCTCTCAAGTGATCCGTTGCTTTGAGCCATGTAACCGGAAGTAGTAACGTGATCAATCTTAAATATTTTTGCTAGATCTCTAAATATTTTATTTAAAAAACGTGTTCCTCTATCTGTAAGTATTATCGAGGGTGCTCCATAAATTGAGATAAAATGAGTGGCGAATGCATGTGCGATTGTTGTAGCTTTTATATCTGATACTGGAACAGCTATGCAATATTTAGTTAATAAACATTGCATTGTTAAAATATGTTTATTTCCGTTTGGTGTTGTGGGTAATGGCCCGACTGTATCTAGCGCAATTTTCGAAAAAGGTTCAATTGGGGTATCTGTAATTATCATCGGCATTTTAGTTTTTATTCTTGTTATTTTTTGGGTTTGACAGGTGCGACAAGTCCTAACATATTCAGTGATTTCGTTTTTCATATTGGGCCAATAAAATTTTTCTCTGATGCGTTTGTATGTTTTGGTGATTCATTTGTGTCCTCCTATTAGACTATCGTGGCCTTCCTTTAATATTATCTCTCTTGTTTCTTCAGGTGTAAAAATGCTTTGACCATAACAAAGCGTTATTTTTATTGGACTATTTTCGAATACATCTGTTAATATCTTTAATAAACCATTACTTGGGAGAGAATCGGTTTCATCGTGTATTCTTGAGATTCTAAATTCGTTGACTTTATCCTTGGGTAATATTGTTTTAAGCTTCTCTAGACCGCTTTTAATGTCATAAATTTGTTCTATTCGTCCACGCAGTTGGTTCAAAAGGAGGCGTTTTTATCGATTTTTAGTGAACTAACCATTTAATTTATTTAATTGGCGACGTTTCGATGGAAGTCCTCCATCCTCATCAGGCTATACCTTTATTGAAACAATCATTTGTTACACCAGCATTTTACAATTTTGCATATATATATCTAAATATAATGTCGCTTTTAATGTCGTTTGAATCGATTTTATCGAAATGTTTGGATTTACAGATTATATGGAATGTTTTAAACTTTCCTTTTTGTGTGATGATAATTTGTCCTTTTAAAGGATGCTTGTCTCTAATTGCTTCTAGATTAAGTGCTCTGATCTCATATAGTAATTTTTTAATTGGTTTAGTTAATTCACAATCAGCAGACATAAAGTGAACATAATTCATTTTTCTAAAGGTTAGTGATTCGCTTGTACCAATAATTGTGGCTCTTTCGGGTGAAGTGCTATCTTTTATCTCTATTTCGTCTGGTATATTTCGCGATAGTAGATCCCTAGGTTCGAGATTATCTAGTTCCCTATTTTCTTCTTGTGAGTTATGATTATCTTCATCACTATCGTAATCTTCTTCGTCTTCTTCTTGCGGTACGGTTAATTCGTGTAAGGGAGTATAACGGGGTAGGTTAGGTCGGATGTGGAGAGGTGTAGAGTGAGACAAAGGTTTAGGTTGGTCAGTCTGGTTTGGATTATCAGAATTACTAAGGTTCTTGGAAGTAGGGAGATTGGAAGAGGAAGTTGAAGGGTAAGATTGATTGTTATTTTTATGAATCTGATCAATATTTGTTTCTTCATCTAAGAGTGAATACATCATCCTTATATCTTCAGCAATGGATTTGATTCTATCAATAGCATTTTCTAAATCTGAAAATGAAGGATCAGATTCATGATGTTGTAATTCCTTTGCAATATCTTCTAGCTTTGAAGATGTTTCTTCATCACTTGAATCGTCTTCGTCATTGTTAACGTGAAATAGGTCTGATATATTCTCGTCATTTGTTGAAATTTCCTGTTCTTTCGGGGGTAGGTAGGGAGGTGGTGTTATTAAACTAGGTAACATACTGCGATGTATTGAAGGGGCGGGTGATTCTTCCTTGTTTGGTACAACTATTTCATTCAGGTTTTCTTCTTCGCTTTCATCTGAAGATTCGTCATAATTTGGCAAGGTTGGTGGTTGAACTTTTAATGAATCCTTTAATCTTAATCGGTGAGCAATGGGTGTTGAGGTCATGGGCGGTGGAAAAGGTTTAACTGATGTAGGGTCTTTTCGAGGCCTTCCTCTTTTTCGATTTTTATGTTCTGAATTTTCTTCAGTGATCGGATAGGCATTTGCTTCGGGTGAATTACGCGATAGGGCATCAGCATTAAGATTTACTTTTCCTGGTTTATGGACTATTTTATACTGGTATTCTGCTAATCTCAGTCTCCATCGAACTAATCGAGAACTTGGATCATTCACAGAATGTAACCAAACTAGTGGTCTGTGGTCTGTGACGAGAACAAATTCGCGACCAAACAAATAGGGTCTAAAATGATTTACAGCATATACAAATGCAAGACATTCTTTTTCGGTTGTTGAATAATTTCTCTCGGCATTGTTGAGTACTCGAGAGGTATATGCGATGGGTAAATCTTTTCCTATTGGTTTTTGGCTAAGTACTGCACCAATAGCTACGTTAGAAGAATCGGAGGTTAAAACAAATGGCTTAGTAAAATCAGGATATTGTAAAATTGGTTCTCTACAGAGGGTCTCCTTTAAGTCTTGAAAACTATCTTCTTGTTTGGTAGTCCAAACAAAGTCTGCGTCTTTTTTTAATGGTGGTTTTGCTCGTTTACAAAAATTTTCAATGAATCTGCGATAATATCCAGCTAAACCAAGAAACTTTCTAACGTTTTTATGGGTTTTAGGTCTTGGAAAATTTTGTACATCTTTAATTTTATCGGGGTTTGGTTGGACTCCTTTATCGGAAATAATATGTCCTAAATAACACACTTCTTTTCTTAGGAATTCGCATTTATCGGGTTGTATACGTAGATTTGCTGATCTTAATAATTTAAATAGTTTTTTCAATTTGTTTTGATGTTCTTGTAATGAACTTGCATATACAACTATGTCGTCAATATAAATAAATACTTCTATTTCGACGAGGCCGGAAAGCGCGATTTCCATTGCACGTTGGAATTGTGCGGGTGCATTTTTCAAGCCAAAGGGCATTCGAACGTATTCATAATGACCACCTGGTGTACTGAATGCAGTTTTCACTTATCTTTTTTGTCCACTAATATTTGATGAAACCCACTTGATAAATCAAAAATACTAAAGAATTTTGCTGATCCTAAACGATCCAATATCTTACTGATGTTGGGTAGTGGATAGGCATCTTCTATTGTTTTTTCATTTAATTTTCTAAAATCAATCACCAATCTCCATCGTTTATTACCCTTAGAGTCTGGTTTTTTGGGCACTATCCATAGCGGAGAATTGTATGGGGAACTAGATATTTCAATTATTCCCTGTTCAAGCATTTGATTAATTTGTTTATTTATTTCCTCTTTGTTGGTTGGTGGATATCGGTATTGCCGTGTATTTATAGGTTGTTCATCTATTGTTGGAATTTTATGTGTGCAAATGTTGGTGGCAGGTAAAATCTCGTTCGGTAAATGAAAAATATCTTGGTATTCTTCGATTAAAGGCATTATGCTATTTATTTCTTCGTCAGTCAAATGTTGAAGATGTAAGTTGTTTTTTAATTCTTTAAGTCGTGTATAGAAATTTTCACCTGAACCAGTAGGGATAGGAAAATCTCTGAAATCGTCTACTATGTCATTTATCTCAAATGGTTCTATTATCTGCGGAGGTATATATACTTTCGTGTCTCTATTGTGAGTATTTACTATAAAAGCATAACATTTTTTTCCATGATTTTTAAAAGCTGCGTTACATAAATATATTCCTTCAGGTAGTTTAACACGTTCAATATATCCTTCAGGTAAATCATTTTTTACCGGAATAGAAATTGCTTGTCTGGTTCGAGCTTTGATGACATAATATTGTCCACTTATTTCATTTTGAAAATTGGTTTCCTTTTGGTTTTGCATAATGAATGGTATAGGCGTAATAGGTGCATTCGTTGTTATTAAAGGTTTATTATGAAAAGAAATTTCGGCTTCTTCCTTTGCTAGAAATTCAGTACCTAGTATTCCGTCACAATTATCCGGTAAGAAGCTGTCACTTAAATGAAAATTTATGGGCCTTCCTTGGATATGAAGGTCACAAAATCCAAGAGTAGATACTCTACTTCCGGATATTCCAAAAAGGTTAATTGTATCTTCGTATTCTATTTCTACGGTTTGTCTTAAAGCGGTTTGACTTAATTAAATTTGCGTCCGAGCCAGTGTCGATTAAAAAATTTCCGTATGTCCTTTTGAGTTCTGGAATTTTAAGGGTTACTATTGGGGCGAATTTAACTAATTTGGCGAGTCGGATTCCTTTGGTTGGTCGCTGAATCGTACGTTGCGCGGTTTGTTTTGGTTGGGGCTCGGAGACGCGCTGTTTTGCCGAACCATGTTGAAGTTTAAATGAGGTGAAGGTGATCTTGATTGTCTGTTGAATCCGTTTTCTTCTTGACGATGGAAAGAATTTCTTTCGCGTCTAGATTCGCGCCAATTTGAATCATAGGATGCGTTAGTTCGTCTATCTTGTAAACTTGGACTAAGAGAACGATTTGGATAATTGTCATAGTTAGATTCCCTTTGATATGGGCTTCCTTCGCGTTGTAGAATTCGTCTTGACATTTCATAATCTTGTCTATAATTGTATAAACGTTTATCTTTTTGATAAGTGTCATGGTATTTAGAATCGTCTAACCGTATGGGTGATTCACGACGAGGTGATCTTGGTTGGTATTCTTCGTGTTTAAAATACTCTGAGCGTCTTGGAGATTCATTACGGGTCATTCTTGTTTGGTATGCATTTTCTAAAGGATGTGATCTAACCATAGACTGTTGTTCTAGTCTAATTGCGGTATTATATGCAGCTTGTAAAGTTTCTGGATTGCTAAGAGTTACTCCATAACTAAACTCGTCTCTTAATCCTTTTGAAAATCCTTTTATAGCCATATCTTTTATGATCGGTGAATTTGCATTGTTCTCTGCGCCGTATTCGTTAATTAGAGCGGCTTCAGTTGACTCTAAGGAAAAATTCTGTTACAGTTTCGGAGCGGTACATCCGAATATTTTGTAATTCTGTGCAGAAATCCGTATAACTTCGGCGAGGGGCAAAATATTTTTTTAATTCGTTAGTTAATTCTTTAACAGTCTGTATTTTTATTCCATCAAGACAGTCTCGTGCTAAGCCTCTAAGTTTAGATTTAACAGCATTTATAAAAACTGCTTCTTGATCTCCTGCTATTGCACTGTCATTTTCAACATCTTGAATAAAATTTTTCAAAGGCATATTTTTACGATCATAGAACGGCATATGCATCGTAGCAGATTGAATCGTCATGTTCAAAGACATGCTATGCATAGAGGTGATAAATTGTCTCGTTTGATCAGCGTCCATTTTGATTATTTTATTTGGATTTGTTATGGAATATTATATATATAGTATATGGAACCGACACGGTGGCAGAGTGGCGGAGACGCACCTCGGCCGATCACGAAAGTTAAGCAGCACTGAGTGCGGTTGGCACTTGGATGGGTGACACCATTCTTGTGCGGCTTTCGGGATCGGTTAGGTGTTTTTCCACATTCCACAACGTGAGCGGAAGGTGTGGAACATTCGGTTTCGGTGTTTGGGCCTACGCAAGGTGACCTGAACATCTAAACAGAATGTTTCAATAAACCGGCCGTCTCGGGGAAGGTTTTCCTACGAGGTTTTCCCTTCCTCGCGGGCATAACCCCGGGCGAATGCGAGACGGTGGGAACCGGGATGGGAAACATTGGAATGTTTTCACCCTCACACATAGGTGGTAGGGGTGTCCCTGTAAAAACCCGTTTAATGGGTATACGGGGTGATGAGCAAAAAGAATAAAAAAAAAAAAAAATATATATATATAGTATATGGGCACTTAATTATATAATTTAAGTAATAATTGTTAGGTAAAGTTTTTTTAAAAAAGTTTTATGTAAAGGGAAATTTTTCTTTTTTTTTTCAATTTTATAACGAATAAATATTATTTAGTTAGTTATTATAATTAATTTTAATATATATATATATATGTTAAATTATTAATAATAAATAAATGTATAATTGGTTTGTTATATTAAACGATAGGTTTTAAATGATGGGTGCTTATTCTGGTTTATTAATTATTTATTCAATTGCAATCTGGCAAATGCTTTCTCTAATTTGTTAATTTCTGTGTCAATATTTTCGGGGTTTTTATTTTGGAATAGATGTAAAGTGGCTTTTGTTATGCTAGTTAAGAGTCCTTTCAAAATGTTAACTTCTTTTTGTAGTTTGTCTATTTTATGATGAGCGTCACCTGCTATTCTACTAGATAAATGAGTATATATACTGTGGGAAACCATGGAAGGTAGTTGATTTGATTTGATTTGATTTATTTTTGGGTAAATTGGGGTGAAACCCCGTATACACACATGAACTCTTTAATGAGTTTTAACAATATGCTGATCCGCAATACGTATATAATATAATATAACCAAAAAATAACAAGTAACAATAACAATATTAAAATTTCTATACAAATATAAATAATAACAATAACAAAAAAAAAATTCGCAAGTAATAACAGACGTGATAGATACATAAATAAAAAATAGAAAAATAAAAGATTAAAAATAGAAATCGCATTGAACAACGAAAAGTAAACGCACATCCAATCAAAAATCGAAGATCAAAGATCCGGCAGGGAAGGGCAGACGATTCCCTCATTCACCACTCTCGCTTCCCAAGTCTGACGGTCGAGCTCAGTAAGATACGATAGGAGTGAGGCTTTGAAAGAATTAAAGAGGAGGGGATCAAAGTTTGTGAAAGGAAGATGGTTGATGAGGCGAGAAGCAGTGATAACAAATGAGTTGTTAAGAGCCTCAGTCCGAGGAGGAAGATAAAAAAGGGATGAAGGAGGGAGACGTGAGGAAGAACGGGCAGGAAATGAAGCGTCACGAATAATGAAATGACTAGATATATAGGAAGGGGAATTATGGGAAATGATATTGTATGCACATGAAGCAATAAAAAGGGATCTTCTAAGCTCGACCGACAGCCAACCTAACTTAAGCCGGTACGGTGTCACATGTTCCCGCCATGGAATAATACCCCATACAAAACGAACGCACGCATTTAGTAGACGCTTTAGTTTCAAATTTCTGGTAGCATCCAGATCGTGATACACAGCGCAGGCGTAGTCGAAATGCGGGAATATTAGAGCTTCGACGAGTCTCTTTCTGTTTGGACGTGAAAGCGCTCTTTTAAAAAATCTTAGGGAGTGAAGAACTCCGTGAACTCGCTGTGACACAGATGCGACCTGACGAGACCAGTCCAGTGTGGGTGTAATCCATATGCCCAAAGATTTGACCTCAGATTCGTAGTTAAGTAATTCATTCTCAATTGAAACCTTCGGGGCAGAATCAAAGTCAATGCGCGAGATGAAAGCTTGACTTCCCAAAATCATCACTTTCGTCTTCTTAACATTTAAATTAAGACCATTTGATCTCGCCCAGTTGTTTATCGCATTAGCGTCTTCCGAAATCTTTTGTACACCCTGAGCAAAATCAGTTGGGTAGAACGAGTGGTAGATTTGGGTGTCATCCGCGAAAATCATATGATTGGAATGTTTTAACACCCGCGGGAGGTCATTGATAAAAATAGAAAATAAGAGTGGGCCAAGGACACTGCCCTGCGGCACCCCCCTAGACGTGTCAAGCCAGGCCGAACCCTCCCCCAGCTCATCCACAACTGATTGGGAACGTCCAACCAGATAGTAGTAGAACCACGAAAGAACCGTGTCCGAGCAACCCAAAGTGCGTAATTTACAGAGCATTAGGTCATGTGGCACCGAGTCGAACGCTTTCGAGAAATCGAATAAAATTAAGATGGTGATCATTCGCTTGTCTATAGCTCTCCTAACATCGTCCAATACACCGATCAGCGCCGTCTGGGTACTATGCCCCCGGCGGAAGCCTGCCTGTCTCTCTATAATTAGATTATTACCATTAAGATAATCTGTAAGTTGTTCGTGAACTAATTTTTCTAAGATCTTGGAGACTTCGCAGAGCTTTGCAATAGGCCTAGTATCCGACGGCGATATCACCCTATTTGACTTTGCTAGAGGAAAAAGGAGAGACCTAGTCCAAGGCTTCGGGAAAACTCCCGTTGAGAGAGATAAGTTGAACAGATCTGTAAGATGCGGAGCTAATTGAGTAGATAATAATTTCAACATTGGAACAGAGATTCCATCATACCCCGTAGCCTTGGAGGTGGCCTTTGAAATAGTAGTGAGGACTTTATGCGATGTGGTAGGGGTAAAGTGAAAGGAAATTAATGGGTAGGATGAGGGCGAAATTACTGATGAAATAAGAGATTGAAATTGAGTATGAGTGAAAGGACTGGGTGAAGTTGAAATGGAAGCATAGTGGATATTGAGCTGGTCGGGTGAAAAAATACTTAGAGGTGATTTAAACGATTTAGATACGAGGCCCATGGTCCTGAGCTCCTTCCACATATTAGCCGCGTTAGAGGCTGAATTGATCCTATTGTTATAGTAGGAGAATTTATTAGAATCTATGTCGTTTCTAACCAGACTGCGCAAGTCTCTGTACGTCTGATAGTCTGAGCTCAGGCCCGTGGCCAAGTATCTTTTATATGCCATGTTACGAGATTTAATATTACGCTTAATATGAGGTGTGATCCATGATTTGTTGATATTTTTGATGGTGATGAGTTTGGCGGGAGCGAGGGAGTCAAAAGTATGTAGGGTAGCTGAAACCAAGCTTGAGATCAGGATGTTGATATTAGCGGCGGTTGAAGAACAAGGCATTGACGTGAGTTGAGAGGAAGAAGGTGAACGGCCAGACGACGAGGTTGATGGGTGTGAAATTGAAGGTGATGATGACTCGGTAGCAGTGCTAGAGTGAGCTAAAAAGTGATCTAAAGTAACGGAGAAAAGAGCAGCTGCCTCTGGCGGATCAATAGCAGCGAGGTTCCGTGACCAGATTTTCTTTACCGCCAACAACGGTTTCGTAAAGTCAAAAGTCAATACAATAAAATCATGTCCTGCTGCAAAAGGAACTGATGACTTAAAATAAGAATAATCTGGCGGAGGATTACGCGTTATAAATAAATCCAGCCAGGTATGAGATGAATGGTTGGTGAAATGCGCATGATGAGTAGGTTCCGATTTGATAAGGAAGAGGTTAAGTGAAGCTATGTATGATTCCAGCATGGCGGACGCCCCGTCCCTACCACACATATTAATATTAAAGTCGCCTGTGATGACTACCTGGTCACAAGTATGTAAAAATTTATTTAACGTATCAAAAAATTGTGATGGGTAGGCCGCTGTGGGCCTCCTGTAGACGACACTAAATAGCAGCGAACTAACCTTGTTATTAACTTGAAAAATCAAAAATTCCGGGGTGTTCGAAAAGACAGGGTCAGAGTGAGCCACGAGCCTAATATCAAGATTACTCCTGAAATAGGCAGCCACACCCCCCCCCCCCTCCTTACCCACCCGGTCCAATCTGTGCAATGTGTAGCCAGGGAGGTCTAGCAAGCTGGAGGAGTCATACTCCGTGAGAAAAGTTTCTGAAAATGAAATGATATCGTGATTTAATGGATGAATAAGTGATTCAATGGATGAAAAGTGTGTTTTTAGCCGGTTAATATTTACATGAAAAATGGAGAATGAATTATTAGTAGGTGATGACGTCTGACCAGTTGACCTTCATTGAGAAGGAGATGGATTAATGTGTGAAAATTTTTCCAAATCGGATTCTGAGTAAATGGGGAAAAGCTGCCCTTTCTTCGTTTTTCTTAAAAATACCGTGTAATTCTTTATCAAAGGCCTATCAAAACCAAATGATGTTGCACAAATTGACTCAGCGTCTAGTTTTAGATATTCATAATTTTTACCTAAATATTCAAAACTTTCAACTGTTCCTTTTGATATACCAGTATCACGATATAAATAAACTGTATATGGTAGATCCAATTTTAATGAAATGTGATTTAAAATAGATGTAGTTTGAAAATGGTTATCGAACACGGTTTTTTCACTCAATTCAACCGTATAAATGGGTAGTAAGGCTAAATTTAAATCGAAAGCAATTAAATGTGCTCGTTGTACGCAAAATATTGCAGGTCTGATCAAAGCTTGCGATCAATGTGATAATGTTTTCCACTCAGGTTGTTCTACTCGTTACTTGAATAGTAAATCATCTGATATATGCTGTGCATCATACCTTGGAACTTCTATGGATAATTCTTCTTATGTTAAGTTGTTAAAAATTCAAGAATCAAACGTTCTGTCGTCTTCTGCTCGTCACTTGACCCTAGATTTTGCTCGTGATTTGGATTCTGCGTCTTCTTCCGGTCCTAGCCTAGTTGTGTGTGACGTTCCTGTTGGTACACCGCGAGTTGATATAACATGAATCTACCAGAAAATTAGGAGTCAATGACCCCATCACAGCAATCTGCATTTCTTTTCAATAGTGGGAAAGAAAATACTGAATTAATCAATGAGAGATTGGATAGTTTTATGGGTATTATCGAGCAACAAAATAAAAGAATAACTGACTTGGAGACCGAAAATGTATTAATACGCTCAGAAGTTGCTCAGCTTAAAGATATGATACAAATTATAAATATATAATATATTATTAAATAGATAATACACAAATTGAAATTACTGGTATTCCTGCATCTTGTAGCACTTCTCTTACTGATTTATCTAAAGGTATTTTGCATGTACTCGGTCTCGATCACCTCTGTGGTGATATTCTCGAGGCTCGCCCTTTTCCGTTCAGAAGTACACAAAGTAGCTCTTCTTCGTTACCAGCTAGTCAATCTTTCTCTGGTAATGTGGAAACTAAATCATTTGTTATTCGAATTAAGCAGTCTGAGGTGCGAAATTATGTGTTGGAGGTAAAACGTAAGTTTGGAAATATTACTTATGGAAATCTAGTTGCAAATGCTGGTAATTTTTCTACGAAACCTATTAACATCTGTGAGTTGTTGCCTCCGGCCGTTCATGCATTGCGTCTTTTATTTATTAAAAGTAAGCTCGAACCTCTTAAGTATAAGTATATTTGAACTCGTGATAGTGTCATATACGTACGTAAGAACGATAAATCGCAGGCTACTAAAATTGTTACCGAGGATGATCTCAACAAACTATTACTGTGACTGCCTAGTGATTCTTATGAAACTTGTCACACATCGTCATCTGCTCATGTGCGAGTCGCACATGTTAATGTAAATTCATTGCTTGATCATTATGTTGAAATTGAATCACTGTTGACCTCTCAAAAGTTAGATGTTCTTGCACTAACTGAGACGTGGTTAACACCAAATCGTCCAGATTCTATTTATAAATTAGATGGCTATATTTTATTGGGAAATGATCGGGGATTGGCGTCTGTCACTGGTAAAAGAGAGTTCATGCAGGGTGGTGGTGTGGCATGTTATTTGAGAAGTGATATATTTTTTAAAGTACTCGAAGCCCCTCAAATAACTAATATAAACGATACAGAATACATAATCTTAGATTTATTTATTTGTAATATAAAAATACTTTTTGCAATTGTCTACCGGCGTCCCAAGGGACATGTTTTAACAAAATTCTTTAATACGTTGCAACTTCATGCTCATCGTTATGGAAATATCATTATTACTGGTGACTTAAATTCAAATTTTTTGACCGACGATTAGTACAGTTCGCATTTGCTTGACTTTATAAACAAACATTCATTCCATCTTGTTTCTTTTAATGCAACCCACCACCGTGATCATTATGACACATAGCTTGATGTGTTTATAGTTGATTCCGAAACTAAAATTGAGAATAAGAAGCAATCTGATAGCCCATTTATAAATGGGCACGACTATATTATTATCGATTATAATCTTCCAGTATTAGAACCAAGACCTGCTGTACGCTTTTTTTCGTGATTTTAATAATTATGTTTACTCAGAATTTTCTAGAATGATAAAAAATGATCTCACGGACTTACAAGCAAATGTTAATGCATCATTATCTGTAGACACGTTATGTGAATCTATGTGCAATTCTCTTATCACAAATCTGGATAGACAGGCACCAATGGTGACACGACCTATTCATACGCGGTCTGCCCCATGGATGAGTAAAGAATTGAGGGTTAAGTGTAATGAGAGTGACAAATTGTATAAATTAGCTAAGCGTTGCGGTGATCCGTTGTTGCTGGTTCGATATAAAGGCATGTGTAAGGAATTGAAAAAAGAAATTAGAAATGCGCGTAACGAATATTATAGCTAATCTCTGACCAGCAAAACTGATCAGTCAAAGTGTTGGCGTTTGTTGAGAAGACTGGGAATAACGAGCGAGACTTTCAATTCTCCGCTTAAGTTCTTTTCAGCGGCTGAATTGTCTTGCCATTTTGCATCGGTTTCTAAAAGTCATTCATCTTGTACTGTCGAAGAATTAAATGAGATTAAATCACTACAACCTGTTTTTGCCTTCCGTCTTTCTCATTCCAAGCAGTTGCCCATGTCCAGGTTGCTGATGCTATTTCACTTTGCCTTCCTAAAGCCAAAAGTCGTAGCACTGATGGCTTGTCTTTATCGTATTTTAAAGAGGTTTTTAGTAGTATTGTTCCAATCCTTACGGAGCTTTTTAATTATTCGTTTACAACGAATAGGTACCCTGCCTTGTGGAAGAAGTCGGCCATTATTCCACTTAGTAAAGTTCCTAAACCCTCAGCGCCATCAGATACTAGACCTATCGCAAATCTGCCACATTTTGTTAAAGTTTTTGACCGACTGGTTTCTCAACAAGTAATTGCTCATTTAGAATCAAACAACATGTTGACACCATTCCAATCGGGTTTTTGCAAGCAGTTTAGCACCCAAACAGCGCTTATAAAGATGACTGATGGCATACAGTTGGCCTCTGAGAGAGGTATGGTTACCTTTTTATTAATGTTTGATTTTAGAAAGGCATTTGACACAATTAGTCATTATGATCTCTTGAGAACTTTAAAGCAGCTTAATTTTGCGGATGATGCTATAGAGTGGTTCTACTCATATTTATCAGGACGGTCTCAGGCTGTTGTTGATGAGGATGGTCTTCCCTCTGAGTTCTTTGAAGCTACGTCAGGTATTCCCCAGGGTTCAACACCTGTGCCAGTTATCTTTCTCATTTTTATAAATTCAATCATGAGCCGACTTTTATACACCAGGGGGATGCTGTTTGCGGATGATTTACAAGTGTATGTACATTGTAGTCCCTATGAGTGTTATGCTGCTATCGAGAAACTTTCTAGTGATGGCTCTAGAGTATTAAATTGGGCTCGTGAACATAAACTCGAAATAAATTTCAGCAAAACAAAGGTAATCCTGATTGGGTCAACTCAGCAGCTTCGATTTATAAATAGAGATTGCTTGGCACCTGTTTTAATAAATGGTCAACAGATCGATTTGGTTAAGTCAATGAGGAATCTTGGAGTAGTGATAAATGAAAACTTGCAATGGAACTCACATATTTCGGGTATAGTCTCAAGAGTTCATGGCGTACTTCATAAGTTGCGTAACCGTGGCAGTTTTCTATCAGTCACTTTGAAGAAGAAATTAGTGATAGCCCTTGTAATGCCATGCTTTGATTATGCATGCCTTGTTTATTGTGATATCCCTGAGTATTTTAATACAAAATTACAGCGTCTATTGAATGTATGCGTGCGATTCATTTTTCGTTTAAGGAAGGATGCGAGATTGGATTATTTCTATAAGAAATTAAACTGGTTGTCAGTCAGCAAACGTCGCCTATATTTTATGGGTGTACTTACTTATCAGGTATTAACGACTAAAAAAACGGATTATTTGTATGCGTTATTTCCTGCCCCGAATCCTGACATACGGCGCTCAGAACGAAATTGCCAATCTTCCTACGGTAGACAAATTGTTTCTACGAATATATATAAAAAATTCTTCTCTATACAGGCAATGGATCTTTGGGATAGTTTACCATCTGAATTAAAACTAAGTACGAGTGTGTGTTTGTTTAAAAGCAGATTATATAAGTATTTATTGGAACTAACCCAGTAATCATCTTGCTTAGTGATTTTTTATATACAGGTTATTTAGTGGAAGGTTTTACCCAAATTTGTTGAGAATGTGTTGAAATTACGTTATACAATATGTAGGATTACAAAATTTTTACGTTCGGTAATATGTATATGTATAATAATATCGGTCTCTCCGAACCAAATGCTTTACTTTTAGAATAAGGCAGGCCTATCGTACTCTTTGTCCACTATAGTTGGTGGAATTTCCCAGAGCACGGCCTTTTAAAATAATTAAAGGCGTTTCGTCCTCGATCTCCAGCTTGGACTCCTCAGTAAGGAACTGGAGATCTTACCTTAGACGCCTGTCGCAAGATGATATGCGACGCCAGCAAGATGTTCTGCGGCTATATATATAGAAAACAGACGACGATCTCTCCAACGAGTGTAGAGAGATAGTCGTCTCCCTCTGGTGGTGGGAAAAGCCACCAGCCAGAGCGCGAATTATTAGACCGTATCGCGAGTTATTTGTTACAAAATTTTTACGTTCGGTAATATGTATATGTATAATAATATCGGTCTCTCCGAACCAAATGCTTTACTTTTAGAATAAAGCAGGCCTATCGAACTCTTTGTCCACTATGGTTGGTGGAATTTCCCAGAGCACGGCCTTTTAAATTAATTAAAGGCGTTTCGTCCTCGATCTCCAGCTTGGACTCCTCAGTAAGGAACTGGAGATCTTACCTTAGACGCCTGTCGCAAGATGGTATGCGACGCCAGCAAGATGTTCTGCGGCTATATATATAGGAAACAGACGACGATCTCTCCAACGAGTGTAGAGAGATAGTCGTCTCCCTCTGGTGGTGGGAAAAGCCACCAGCCAGAGCGCGAATTTTTAGACCGTATCGCGAGTTATTTGTTACAAAGTTTTTACGTTCGGTAATATGTATATATATAATAATATCGGTCTCTCCGAACCAAATGCTTTACTTTTAGAATAAAGCAGGCCTATCGTGCTCTTTGTCCACTATGGTTGGTAGAATTTCCCAGAGCACGGCCTTTTAAATTAATTAAAGGCGTTTCGTCCTCGATCTCCAGCTTGGACTCCTCAGTAAGGAACTGGAGATCTTACCTTAGACGCCTGTCGCAAGATGGTATGCGACGCCAGCAAGATGTTCTGCGGCTATATATAGGAAACAGACGACGATCTCTCCAACGAGTGTAGAGAGATAGTCGTCTCCCTCTGGTGGTGGGAAAAGCCACCAGCCAGAGCGCGAATTTTTAGACCGTATCGCGAGTTATTTGTTACAAAGTTTTACGTTCGGTAATATGTATATATAATAATATCGGTCTCTCCGAACCAAATGCTTTACTTTTAGAATAAAGCAGGCCTATCGTGCTCTTTGTCCACTATGGTTGGTAGAATTTCCCAGAGCACGGCCTTTTAAAATAATTAAAGGCGTTTCGTCCTCGATCTCCAGCTTGGACTCCTCAGTAAGGAACTGGAGATCTTACCTTAGACGCCTGTCGCAAGATGGTATGCGACGCCAGCAAGATGTTCTGCGGCTATATATATAGATTCTAAAAGTAAAGCATTTGGTTCGGAGAGACCGATATTATTATACATATACATATTACGGAATGTAAAAATTTTGTAACAAATAACTCGCGATACGGTCTAAACATTCGCGCTCTGGCTGGTGGCTTTTCCCACCACCAGAGGGAGACGACTATCTCTCTACACTCGTTGGAGAGATCGTCGTCTGTTTTCTATATATATAGCCGCAGAACATCTTGCTGGCGTCGCATATCATCTTGCGACAGGCGTCTAAGGTAAGATCTCCAGTTCCTTACTGAGGAGTCCAAGCTGGAGATCGAGGACGAACGCCTTTAATTATTTTAAAAAGGCCGTGCTCTGGGAAATTCCACCAACCATAGTGGACAAAGAGTACGATAGGCCTGCTTTATTCTAAAAGTAAAGCATTTGGTTCGGAGAGACCGATATTATTATACATATACATATTACCGAACGTAAAAATTTTGTAACAAATAACTCGCGATACGGTCTAAACATTCGCGCTCTGGCTGGTGGCTTTTCCCACCACCAGAGGGAGACGACTATCTCTGTACACTCGTTGGAGAGATCGTCGTCTGTTTCCTATATATATAGCCGCAGAACATCTTGCTGGCGTCGCATACATCTTGCGACAGGCGTCTAAGGTAAGATCTCCAGTTCCTTACTGAGGAGTCCAAGCTGGAGATCGAGGACGAAACGCCTTTAATTATTTTAAAAAGGCCGTGCTCTGGGAAATTCCACCAACCATAGTGGACAAAGAGTACGATAGGCCTGCTTTATTCTAAAAGTAAAGCATTTGATTCGGAGAGACCGATATTATTATGCATATACATATTACCGAACGTAAAAATTTTGTAACAAATAACTCGCGATACGGTCTAAAAATTCGCGCTCTAGCTGGTGGCCTTTTCCCACCACCAGAGGGAGACGACTATCTCTCTACACTCGTGGAGAGATCGTCGTCTGTTGACGACTATCTCTCTACACTCGTTGGAGAGATCGTCGTCTGTTTCCTATATATATAGCCGCAGAACATCTTGCTGGCGTCGCATACCATCTTGCGACAGGCGTCTAAGGTAAGATCTCCAGTTCCTTACTGAGGAGTCCAAGCTGGAGATCGAGGACGAAACGCCTTTAATTATTTTAAAAGGCCGTGCTCTGGGAAATTCCACCAACCATAGTGGACAAAGAGTACGATAGGCCTGCTTTATTGTAAAAGCAAAGCATTTGGTTCGGAGAGACCGATATTATTATACATATACATATTACCGAACGTAAAAATTTTGTAACAAATAACTCGCGATACGGTCTAAACATTCGCGCTCTGGCTGGTGGCTTTTCCCACCACCAGAGGGAGACGACTATCTCTCTACACTCGTTGGAGAGATCGTCGTCTGTTTTCTATATATATAGCCGCAGAACATCTTGCTGGCGTCGCATATCATCTTGCGACAGGCGTCTAAGGTAAGATCTCCAGTTCCTTACTGAGGAGTCCAAGCTGGAGATCGAGGACGAAACGCCTTTAATTATTTTAAAAAGGCCGTGCTCTGGGAAATTCCACCAACCATAGTGGACAAAGAGTACGATAGGCCTGCTTTATTCTAAAAGTAAAGCATTTGATTCGGAGAGACCGATATTATTATGCATATACATATTACCGAACGTAAAAATTTTGTAACAAATAACTCGCGATACGGTCTAAAAATTCGCGCTCTAGCTGGTGGCTTTTCCCACCACCAGAGGGAGACGACTATCTCTCTACACTCGTTGGAGAGATCGTCGTCTGTTTCCTATATATATAGCCGCAGAACATCTTGCTGGCGTCGCATACCATCTTGCGACAGGCGTCTAAGGTAAGATCTCCAGTTCCTTACTGAGGAGTCCAAGCTGGAGATCGAGGACGAAACGCCTTTAATTATTTTAAAAGGCCGTGCTCTGGGAAATTCCACCAACCATAGTGGACAAAGAGTACGATAGGCCTGCTTTATTCTAAAAGTAAAGCATTTGATTCGGAGAGACCGATATTATTATACATATACATATTACCGAACGTAAAAATTTTGTAACAAATAACTCGCGATACGGTCTAAACATTCGCGCTCTGGCTGGTGGCTTTTCCCACCACCAGAGGGAGACGACTATCTCTCTACACTCGTTGGAGAGATCGTCGTCTGTTTTCTATATATATAGCCGCAGAACATCTTGCTGGCGTCGCATATCATCTTGCGACAGGCGTCTAAGGTAAGATCTCCAGTTCCTTACTGAGGAGTCCAAGCTGGAGATCGAGGACGAAACGCCTTTAATTATTTTAAAAGGCCGTGCTCTGGGAAATTCCACCAACCATAGTGGACAAGAGTACGATAGGCCTGCTTTATTCTAAAAGTAAAGCATTTGGTTCGGAGAGACCGATATTATTATGCATATACATATTACCGAACGTAAAAATTTTGTAACAAATAACTCGCGATACGGTCTAAAAATTCGCGCTCTAGCTGGTGGCTTTTCCCACCACCAGAGGGAGACGACTATCTCTCTACACTCGTTGGAGAGATCGTCGTCTGTTTCCTATATATATAGCCGCAGAACATCTTGCTGGCGTCGCATACCATCTTGCGACAGGCGTCTAAGGTAAGATCTCCAGTTCCTTACTGAGGAGTCCAAGCTGGAGATCGAGGACGAAACGCCTTTAATTATTTTAAAAGGCCGTGCTCTGGGAAATTCCACCAACCATAGTGGACAAAGAGTACGATAGGCCTGCTTTATTCTAAAAGTAAAGCATTTGGTTCGGAGAGACCGATATTATTATACATATACATATTACCGAACGTAAAAATTTTGTAACAAATAACTCGCGATACGGTCTAAACATTCGCGCTCTGGCTGGTGGCTTTTCCCACCACCAGAGGGAGACGACTATCTCTCTACACTCGTTGGAGAGATCGTCGTCTGTTTTCTATATATATAGCCGCAGAACATCTTGCTGGCGTCGCATATCATCTTGCGACAGGCGTCTAAGGTAAGATCTCCAGTTCCTTACTGAGGAGTCCAAGCTGGAGATCGAGGACGAAACGCCTTTAATTATTTTAAAAAGGCCGTGCTCTGGGAAATTCCACCAACCATAGTGGACAAAGAGTACGATAAGCCTGCTTTATTCTAAAAGTAAAGCATTTGATTCGGCGAGACCGATATTATTATACATATACATATTACCGAACGTAAAAATTTTGTAACAAATAACTCGCGATACGGTCTAAAAATTCGCGCTCTGGCTGGTGGCTTTTCCCACCGCCAGAGGGAGACGACTATCTCTCTACACTCGTTGGAGAGATCGTCGTCTGTTTCCTATATATATAGCCGCAGAACATCTTGCTGGCGTCGCATATCATCTTGCGACAGGCGTCTAAGGTAAGATCTCCAGTTCCTTACTGAGGAGTCCAAGCTGGAGATCGAGGACGAAACGCCTTTAATTATTTTAAAAGGCCGTGCTCTGGGAAATTCCACCAACCATAGTGGACAAAGAGTACGATAGGCCTGCTTTATTCTAAAAGTAAAGCATTTGGTTCGGAGAGACCGATATTATTATACATATGTAGGATTGATTTTATTTATTTATTGCGTTTTTATAAGTTTTAAGTTAATTAAGAGCGTTTTATAGTTTTTATACTTTTTATAGTTTATATTTTTATATTTTTATACTTTTATGCATGGTATATATATTATATATTTTTATATTTTTTTTTTTTATATTTTCATATATTGTTTATATGTTTATATTTTTATTTATATTGATATGCGGAGGTAGTTGGCACTCATGCATTAAGCTTGTATATGTTGTTTTTATATTATGTATTTTTACTGTTTTGGCCTTACGGTGGATTTTTCTCCTAGGCATAATAAATGCTTTCACATCAAATCTCTCTGGCTCGCTCGCTCGCTTGCTCTCGTTGCGGTATCGGACGGATTGTCCGTTCACCCGTGTACCGAGGTTGTGTGACTGCAGGTCGATTCACGGTGTTGCACCACTCACTGCAAATGTAGGATCAGCCTGCAGTCGAAATACACACGCGAAAACACACGGTAAAATTCCGCACGGCGAAAGCAGAACACGGGACTCGGAGGGATCACCTGTATCAAGGCGGCTATCACTCTTCTAAGCACGCGCAAAGCTCCCCCTCACCTATCTAATCAGATGCGCACGCGAATCTATCGCGCGCGATGTCGATCTCGCCCGTGTAGCCACGACGAACCGAGCCGAGCCGAATCTCGCCGGCCCGGCCCGAGCCGATGTGAACATTACGATACTGTTCGCTCGTGTTGCTCGAATTGGTCAAAGGGTAAGGTAAACAATGCCTTACCGTTACAATATACACATACATTTTGTGTATTTACACTTTCCACTAATATTTATATTCATTCTTATTCATTATTCTTTTAGAATTACACTAAAAATAATATATTAAAGTATAAATTTATAACATAGAAAAATAAATTTACAAATATTAGGATATACTAATTTTATTTCATTTTTTAAATATATAAATCTACTTGTAAGCTTTATTTATATTTAAAATATATTTATATTATTATAATAAATTATTAATAAACATACTTTACATAATATAAATATCGGTCTTCACGAACTAAATGCTTTATCTTTGGAATAAAGCGGGCCCATTATACCCTTTGTCCACTATGGTTGGTGGAATTTTCCAGAGTATAAGCCTTTATCAAAAATTAAAACAAAAAATTAAAAGCGTTTCGTTCTCGATCACCAGTTTGGACTCCTGAGTAAGGAACTGGAGATCATACCTTAGACGCCTGTTGCAAGATAAACTGCAACGCAAGCAAGATGTTATGCGGCTATATATATAGAGGAAAGCGACAATCTCTCCAACGAGTATAGTCGTCTCCACCTAGCGGTGGGAAAGACCACTAGCCAGGGTGCGACGTATTAGACATAGTCGCAGGTTTTAAAACAAAATGAATTTAACGTTAAATCACTCGGTCTAATACGTCGCACTCTTGCTGATGGTCTTTCCCACCGCTAGATGGAGATGACTATACTCGTTGGAGAGATTGTCGTCTTCCTCTATATATATAGCCGCATAACATCTTGCTGGCGTCGCAGTTTATCTTGCGACGGGCGTCTAAGGTATGATCTTCAGATCCTTACTGAGGAGTCCAAACTGGGGATCAAGGGCGAAACGCCTTTAATTTTTTGTTTTAATTTTTGATAGAGGATTATACTCTGGGAAATTCCACCAACCATAGTGAACAAAGGGTATAATGGGCCTGCTTTATTTCAAAGATAAAGCATTTAGTTCGGCAAGACCGATATTTGAATTATATAAATTATCACCGAACGTTAAATTCATTTTATTTTAAAACGTACTTTACGTTTCTCTTTGCAAAAATAATTATTACGAATGCAAAAGCAAATATTATTACTTACTCATTATTCATCCAATATTGCGGCCCACCGTTTAATTTATAAATGCATAGAAGTATTTTTTCCGATATATATAATTTATCGGGCTTTGCGAACGAATATACTTTATTAAGCAAGGCCTTCTCTTCGTCTACTATGGTTGGTGAAAGTCCCAGAGTAAGCCTTTCTAAAAATTAAAAATTGAAATTGGCGTTTCGACCACGGCTCTCTAGCTTCGGTTTCTTGAGTAAAAAGCTAGAGACCTTCCTGAGACGCAGGTCGCAGATGGAAAGTCATGTCAAATGGATGTTACAGTGGCTATACTCATGCCTTGTATACGACTGTTTCTTTAGCGGGTAGAGAGAACAGCCGAATTCCCCTAGTAGTAAGAACTCCAAGTCCGATAAATTCTGAAATTTTAAAGTGTAACCTTCAAGTTTGAGAAGCAACAAAACAATGTTGTAAAAAATGCAATACTTGTCAATGTTTTCAACTATAAAACCAATTTAACTTTATGTTATGTTTAAACGTACGCGGTAGCTCAGTAACAGCTCTTTAAGTTTCAACACTGATACACGCAACACAGTGACGCCACATGTCGACGATTTTCGGTCGTTCGTACGTTATGTATATACGTGTCCATGCCCGAAAATTTTTTCAGTATATTGAAAAAAAGTAAAAAGATAATTTTTAATTTACTTACGCATGTACCTTTGTAAGTTTGAGCGAAAGTAAAAACAAAAAAATGATAACAAATCTTTCTATCAATTTATTAATTAATTTCCTTTGATCAATTATTTCAATCCTGAAGTCGAAATTAAGATGTTCAAACACCAAAATTTAATTTTATTATTCTCGTTTATGTAGATTGTATAAATACTTCATTACGAGCAGTTTACTGTAACATATGATGCAATTGGGAGCACTGAAATCAAAATAGGAGTGACAAATATTTCTTTTTATGTTGTTTTTCTAATTACACTTTTAAAATTGTTATCTGATAAATAAATTCTGCAATTCAATCTGACATTGTTATCTGATAAATAAATCATTTTAATTCTAACTCCCCTATTTTATCTATTTCTTTGAATTTTAATTAAACATTTTTTTAAAAATTACGAAAATTTCATATAAAAATTTTCTGCAATTGAAAGAACTGAAATCAAACTGAAATCGACAAGTATTTTGAATCGTACCATAAATTTATATTTTAAATAAACATTTTTATATATATTACTTAAACTTCGTAATAAGTTTCTGCAATTGAAAGCACTGTAATCGACAAGTATTTTGAACCATGCAAAAATTTCTACCAATCTGAATACAGATTTTTTTTATGTAAAGTATCTTACACTATTACTTTTCATGTCTGGCCTTCTCATGTCTTACAGTAATAAATAAATAATATTCTAGTGATATTAATTTGTGCAATATTAATTTCTGCAATACTAATAAAATGAAATGGTGTTACCGCTTCATATAGATGTTAATTCTGACTATATTAACTGATGTTACATTTTACGAATCATTACATACATCTTAGCTATTATCTTATTTTAAAATTTATAGGCCTAATATATTATGCAAAGCGACTTATGGCATATTATTTAATAGTGTGAAGACCCACGCGTGGAAACAAGACTATATAATATATATAAACCAATAATTTTTTATTAATAAGCACATGAATTAATTGGTAAAATCATGTAGATTGTATATACTTAGTGAAGTGAAATAATAATTATTTTACAAAAACATTATACTGAGTTTACTGTTTTGGGAATTTTATTAGATAAAAATAATGATGTCTATTGTTTCATTGGTGATGTAGGATAATAAAATTGCCAGAAATTATTGCTATATTTATTTATTATTACTCATTGCAGTTTCTTCACGGTACTATACTTTCATAAATGTACAGGAGTACATTAGTAAGTCAGAATTTACACATATATGAAGCGTTTAACCAACGGTGGTGTAAGTATTATTTCATTATTTAAAAGAATAAAATACAAATGTCGATTTTATTAATATTGCAGAGATTGATATTGCACAAATTAATATCATTAGAATATTATTTATTTATTACTCTTGTAACGAATCAATATAATATTTGAATATATTATATTACTCGTTACATTCTCTCTCTCTCTCTCTCTCTGTCTAGCCTGTGTATTAATCTTTACAGCTGTTACAGGTCGACGTTCGACGATTTTCGACGATTTTCGCGGACCTTCGTAAAGGTAAAAGTAGGGAAAGAGAGAGAGAGTTTTCGGTTCGTAAGTGCGAGAGCACTTAGACTAAACTCAACCGGCGAGAGACTGATATTAACCGTGAGATTGAATTCAACCGTTAGACTGATATCAACCGTGTGATTAATCTCAACCGTGAAAAACTTTGTTGTTTTAATCTTCTCTCCATATCTTTGATTGCCTCGTGCCGCTTATAATCCTGGTACTGTGCTGGTGACTCAGTGAAGCGGTGATAGTTTATTCGGCGACGACGCAACCCAGGAAGCTAAGGAGAGTAGCGATCACGCAGACTTCGCCTGGTTATTTAATTATCCATCGCGGCTCACGCACTGTAAGTGCCAGTTTTGTAGTCTCTCTCTCTCTCTCTCTTTCTCTCTTTATTTATTTCGCGTATCGACTTCGATCCCGCGTGCAGCGGCACGCGTGTATTACTTTTGTTTGATAATATACTCTTGGTTTCTTTTATTTTAAATTAAACATCGTGTTTCTATTCTTATTGTTTGCCCTTTCATTTTCGTTCGCGTTCGCTAAGTAAAGGATACCGCCGCCTCCGCCTATACGTGTTTTATAGACTCGTATTATTACTGAGCGGCTGATCACGTAGTGAGACTATTGTTTAATGGTAGTCAATTGATATTATTTATTATTATTATTAAAAAAATAGCAAAACCATAACACTGTAAGACATGAGAGGGCCAGAAATGAAAAATAATAGTGTAAGATACTTTACATAAAATAAATCTGTATTCAGATTGGTAGAAATTTTTGCATGGTTCAAAATACTTGTCGATTACAGTTTGATTTCAGTGCTTTCAATTGCAGAAACTTTTTACGAAGTTTAAGTAATATATATACAAAAATGTTTATTTAAAATATAAATTTATGGTACGATTCAAAATACTTGTCGATTTCAGATTGATTTTAGTTCTTTCAATTGCAGAAATTTTTTATATGAAATTTTCGTAATATTTAAGAAAATGTTTAATTAAAATTCAAAGAAATAGATAAAATAAGGGAGTTAGAATTAAAATTATTTATTTATCAGATAACAATGTCAGATTGAATTGCAGAATTTATTTATCAGATAACAATTTTCGAAATTTGATTAGAATAACACAATACTTGCGGGTTTTGACACCTTCTTGGAAGGTGTTTTTGAATTCAGTACTTTCAATTGCAGAAAACTATTATGGAATATAAGTTACATATAAAAAAGCTGTTAACACAATACTTGCGGGTTCTGACATCTTCTTGGAAGGTGTTTTGAATTTAATACTTTTAATTACAGAAAACTATTATAGAATATAAGTTAGAAATAGAAAAGTTGTAATTAAAATATAAATAAGTAGAGAAAATATGGGCGTTAGAATCAAAGATATTTTTATCTCATACTTTAAAATTTATCAGACAGATAACAATTTTAAATGTGTAATTAGAAAAACGCCATAAAGAGCAATATTTGTCACTTCTATTTTGATTTCAGTGCTTCCAATTGTAGAAATTTTTTACGAAGTTAAAATAATAAATATAGGTATAAAAATGTTTATTTAAAATATATTTAAAATATATCTATGGCATGGTTTAAATACTTGTCGATTTCAGTTTGATTTCAGTCCTTTCAATTTCAGATAAAGAGAAATACTTATCGCTTCTACTTTAATTTTAGCGCTTTCAATTGTAGAATGTTTTTACACAGTTTAATTAATAATATAACGGTAATACATTTTATTTTAGATGCAAAACATTAGAATGCTTCATTTGACCATATTATTTTTCACGATAACCTACTAATTATCATCGATATAAGAGGACATTAGTAGGCCAAAAATAACTCGACTGAAATACTTGATCAATGGTGGTGCAAGTATTATTTTACTTAAAGAGCATAAAAAAGAGAGAAATTGCTTTTTATTAGTTATGCAGAAATTAATTTTGCATAAATGAATTGTTATTATTCTATAAAATTATTTATCTATTGATGTATAGCACGGGAAGGATATAGACATTGTTTATTTAAAGAGAATAAAAAAAAGAAGTTTCCTTTTTATCAGTTTTGTGGAAATTAATAAAAACTATTATAGAGTTTTTTAAGCAAAATATATAAAACTTTAATTAAAAAAAAGTAGAATGTATGGTATCGTAAAAAATACTTGTCGATTATTCCGCTTTGATTTTAGTACTTTCTATTGCAGAACCTTCATGGAGTTTAAGCAAAAAAAATATATGTATAAATATTTAATTAAAATTACTTGTCGATTATTCCGCTTCGATTTCAGTACTTCCTATTGCAGAAACTTTTTATAGAGTTTAAGCAAAATATAAGTAGAAATAGGATGAGAGTAATAATTAATGATTTTTTTATCAGATAACATTTTTGAAAGTGTGATTGGAAACCATACTTGCGAATGTTGACACCTTCGTAGAAGGTGTTTTATATAAAGTACTGTCTAGAGGCACATATTCAACGAGGAATATTTAATAATGAATAATAAACTTATTGAAAGTGAAACTGTAATAAATAAATAAAAAATTTCTGTTGATATCTATAAAATACTTGCCGTTGCTATTTTGATTTCAGTAATTTCAATTGCAGAAACTTTTTATAGAGCTTAATATTATACACACACCAATATATATGTACACGTATACGCGGAAGCACGTACGCACCATTGCGCTAAATCGAGGGAGCAGATAAGATTATGAGTTTTTGTTGTTTGTTGAATCTCGGCAGCACTAAAGTACTTTTGCGCCCACCGGTTGCTAAAGGGATAGTTTAGACCCTATTTTAAGGGCGCAAAAACGCAAAAATCGTGCATGTTACAAAAAAAATTTGGCTTCTAGACATTCTGACGTAAGATTTTCTGATGTCAGAATCCCTTGTCAAAATTTTGGCCAGATTTAAAGAAAAAATGATAAAACCAATGTAAACAAAAAACACTCAATTTTGAGAAAAAAATTTGTTCTCGAGTTTTTTCAGAATTTTATCGCTAATATAATGTATACTCAAAAAATATAATGTACACTTAAAATGTGAAGAAAAGCGAAGAGAATAGTTGCACTTTAAACCAGTAATTTTTTAGTGAAAAAAATTTTTTATCTACCTTGTAATCTGCAAATAACGCCTGAAATTTCCGAAAATTTACAATTTGTTACTTTTTTGATACATTTACGATGGCCATATTGATCCCGCCATGCATAAACTATATAGTAAGATATTTATCTTTATCAAAGAAGCTATAATAGTATATAAGTTATTTTGATGATTCAAGGTGACTTGTGCGATAAATTAACAATAATTTGAAAAAACGTGTATTATTAAAAAAATACTGATTTAAACGGCAAATATTCTCTTCAACTTTCTTCATATTTTGAGCATAGACTATATGTGCAATAACATTCTGAAAAAAATAAAGCAAAACTTTCTTTTTAATTAATATTGGTGTTTTTTGTAGTATTTAAATTGGTTTTGTCATTTTCCTTTAAATCTGGTCAAATATTTGGCCAGGGATTTTGAAAGAGCACAAAATTCTACATTAGAGTATGTGCAAGCAAATTATTTCAATGCCAATAACAAAAACCATTGCATTGTAAAATCGCTAAAAAATTTGTACGTTTTAGCGCAAACGTGAGATATTTTTTTCGTATTGTTCTTATAAAACATTAAAAAAAAATTTTTACTTTATCTATTGTTAATGAAATCCATCTATTTTTAATTTATATTTTGTGATTATTAAAACTTAAAAATGTCTTAGCAACAGTACTAGCACACAACGTTGTAGCAACGTTGTGGCAGCGCTGTTTTGACAACGTTACAACGTTGTTATAAAAGTTGTTGAAACGTTGGAGCAACGTTGCTACAACGTGGGATATGTCCGCTAAGATTTATGGGCAACGTTGAAAATGCCTTTTGAAAAAGTATTTCATATAAAAATTTAAAAAATGTCCTGGGCAAGCAAAAAAATACATTTTTAAATGCAGAAAATTTTAATCGATTTTAATCGAGGACGACATCATTAAAGCTCTCCCATCCGTGCTCGACGATGAAGCATAGGATTGGTTTAAAAGAGAAAAGAGCAGCTGGAGAAATTTTATTGACTTTGTCGACGCAGTGCGATTGCAATATGAATCGGAGGAAATCCAGAGCAACTTGCGGCAAATAATAGACGGCGACAATATACTTATGCCTTTTCAAGTAGCAGACGATCTACAGTATGATTGCATACTGGGGATCGACTTTAAGCGCAAAGTCAACATGAGGATAAATTATGAAAAGGATACGTGGTGGACTCCTAAGGGCATTACGCATCATTTTTATCCTCATGGCGAAGACCCAAGCTACATACCAGCCCTAGCAAGCATTGGAGGACTCAAAAGAGCTACCCCTTCTCAAGAGAAAATTTTGCAGCAGCTTCTAGATGAAATGATTCCCGCAGCCCCCAAGACGTTAGGCACTACAAACCTAACCGTCCATAAAATAGATACACAAGGAGCAGAGCCCATTAGGCAGAGGAACCGCCGGTACTCGCCTAAAATGCTACAAGCAGGCTATGCGGAGGTCGATAGAATGCTACGTGAGGGCATCATCGAACCTTCCGATAGTCCATAGTGCAGCTGCCCCGTTATTATCCCTAAAGCGAACAGTGCATATCGTTTCTGCATTACTAAAAAATAGCATTACTAAAATAATAGCTTATCCCATGCGAAACATGGATGATATACTAGATCAATTACGAGAAAGCCGCTACATAAGCAAGCTAGACCTGTCCCAAGCGTACCATCAAGTCCCCCTAGCCCCCGAAAGCCGAGAAATAACAGCCTTTGCCCTCACAGGGAAGGGTTTATTTCAATTTACCCGCGTACCCTACGGTCTAGCAAATGCACCAGCCATGTTCCAGAAAATAATGGACAATTTAATAAAGCCAGAGTGGGAACCCAATGTGTTCGCTTATTTAGATGATATAATCATCACAGCCAAAACCTTTGAGGAACACATTCGGTGGCTCAAAATAGTATTAGCAGCCCTTAAGAAAGCCAATTTGCAGCTAAACTGCGAAAAATCTGAATTTTGTTGCGCGGAGGTTACATACCTAAGTTATAAAGTTAACCAGGATGGCCTAAAAACAAATAATGACAAAATAAAGCCAATATTGGAATACCCAGCCCCCACTAATTTGAAGCAGCTACGGAGATTTACCGGATTAATCAATAAATTAGCAGACTACCAAGCACCCTTGAATCATCTTACAAGGAAAGATGTCAGATGGCACTGGCACAAAGAGCAGCAAGAAGCGTTCGAAAAGATGAAATTAGCCCTCACCCAAGCCCCCGTTTTAGCCCGACCCGATTTTTCCCTCCCTTTCTCCCTCCAAACTGATGCCAGCGATTATGCAATAGCCGGAGTTCTCACGCAAGAGATAAACGGAGAAGAACATCCGATATACTACGTGAGCAGAACCCTAAGCAAAGCTGAGCGGAACTACACCGTCACTCCTCAATACCCAACAACTCCTATCCTCCAACCTTCCCGCAGCATCCGAACCCTTCCCTCCGCCATCCATCGCCGAACAAACCGCAGCAGCCCCCGCAACCAAACCCAAACCCCTAATGTCCCTAAAAATACCAAGACCCCAACCACAACCGATCCCATCCCTCCCAAACCCTACCCAAAATCCCCCGCCTTCCCGAGCATCCCCCAGGGAACAGCAGGTGGACCCATCCTCCCTCAGCTTCGTGCGTATGCCTCGACCGCCACCATCCACATGTTTAGCTGGGTGCTGGAACTGTGGCAGAAGAGGGCATAGTTGGTGAGCCTGTGTAAGCCCCGCCAACTTATTTTGCCGAAACTGTGGGATGAGAGGGTTCCACACTAAAGATTGTCCACGATGCAGCGAACTTTTCTGGGAGATGCAACGGAAGCGCGGAAGGCTATAAATCTCCCTTTCTCCCTTCTCCCCCCCCCTACGCAGCAGCAGCAGCAAAAACAGCCGAAAAAGAAATATCTATTTTTTTTTATTTTTTATAATAAATAATCAGCAAAGCCAAACTAACGTTGGTAATCATTTAACCCTACATTCTCTCTTCCTATTTACTTTTTACTAACAGCAGTGTAATGTACTAACAGTACTAACAAATACCCCAGCAGCCAAGAAATAATATAAACAAATTTCTTATTAATTACCTTTTCTTAAGAGAAAATATTTTAAAATGATTTAATAAGCAAGCAAAATAATGACCCAGTAGCAGCAATATGGCAAAGAAGCAACAAGGCATGCACCAATCTTATAATTTAATAGCAGCATAATATATATAAAATCAATGTTTTAATTGCATTTAAAAATTTAATTTTTGTTATTAAATAAAATTTTTAATAGGAATGAGAGAGAACATATAAGTATGCAGTATGAGAGTGTCGCGAACGCGAAATGAGCTCTCAAAGTGGTAAGATATAATAAATATAACGTAAGGGCCCAGCCAATTGTACTTATAAGCAATATAAGAGCAAAATCATGGCAGAATAGTCATGGAGACTAAACACAAGCACACCGCAACAGTAGTATCGGCTACTTGTTAGAAATAAGATAATTAAGAAGCAGCATTACTCTCCCCACCAGTTCAAGCAGCGATATAGCAAATAATTTTTTTTTATTTTTATTTATTTTAGTAAAATAAGTATTTATGTAATTTATTGTCTTTTAGTTAGTTTTAAAATTCAGTTACGACTTCCGCGTAACTTCAGTTTGCTGTGGGGGAGTTGTGACAAGGTATGTTATACCTGTTAAAATAATAAGCGAGCGAGTCCCAATATAAGCTAGCCTACCTACCCTCACATCTTTAACCTACCTAACCTAACCTTATGCTCCCCAAATTTCCAATACTTCCCCTGATTTCTCCAACGTAGCACAATGGAGCAGCATATCAGGAGAGGCTAAACGGCTTCCAGGAGGCTTCGCACCAGGACCATGAAGCAGCCTACGATGGCCCAAGGTGCCAGACTAAGCAGCACAAGCAGCAACAAGACATCCAGGAAGCTGTAACACATTAAGCAATTAGTAATAATCCCAATTAGGAGGAGACAAGGAAGCATGTAGTTGCACACAGTAACTGACAGCTACTTGCTAGGACAGGATTAGAAGTGAGGTTATGGTAATCACAACAATACCATAACTTTTAATTAATAACTAGTATTATATACGCAGTACTCCCTCGGGAGCTAGATATTTACCTAGGAAGCAGCTAGAATCCCCGCAGCAAAGCAGCATCGAAGAAGAGCAGCAGTAACTGACCCGACGTGCACCAGATGAGCGGCCACCGTGAGAGCGAGTTAGAGAGAAGACTCGAGTATCGGCCGTCCCGTCTGCACCTGTAACAGAGTGGACTCGTTAGCCGATAAATTAACACAACGGAACGATCGTAAAGGCTTACCTGATCAACAGCATATCGTCCGCCTTAGTATACATGGCCGCGAGCACTCACTACACGTGGCGCACGCGACGACGGCGGCCGACGGAAGACTCGATGCGAGAAGCTGCGCGCGCACGTCGGGCGCGAGCAACGAAGCAGCGAACGAGCCCGAGGTCGAGAGAGCTCATCGGGACGCCATCGAGGCAGCATTGGAATCGATTCACGACCGACCTACCGATAATTTTCGAGTGTGTGTGTGTGTGTACGAGAGAGCACTCGACCGAGCGTAGTAAAATCCGAGGAGACGATCTCCACGTTGATAAGGTGGGTGCACGCCTGTGCCGGGTAACCGCATGTCTTCCAACTCGTAAGTGTACTTCCCCTTCAGCTTGACTGTATAAATTCGCCGCGATCGTACGCGGCTGGCGCCCAAACTTATTTTATGTTATAATTCTAATAAATATTATTTTATTTAAATTTACTATTCTTTCGCCTCTGACGCCACGCCCTAATCCCCTGCGTCACCGTTACAGACTTTACTACTCTTTATGTAACATTAAAAATCCTAAAACTACACCTTTTAAACGACTAAACAACTAAAATTACTCTTTAAACAGTGCAAAATATAAAAATTACACTTTACCATAGGGTAAAAAGTAAAAAATGTCCTTTAAAGACAGAAGAAAGTGGAACTATTGCTCTATTGAAAAGTATAAACTAATATAATCTGAATGTACTTTCCAGTTACTCGAGTTAATATTGTACTATTTATTTCCAATCACTGGGGTTATGGTGAATTTCACCATGTTTAAACAATCATTAATTTATATCCACTATACTGGAGTCACAATTATAAATAACCTCTTATTTTTCAAATTGTAAAATGTATGTATAATATGTACAATATATATATACATATATATATATATATATATATATGAAGTATTCCACGTGAAGTGGTCCGATCAAAATTTTAAAATGCACCAAATTTTGGGTACACATTGCAAATGTTTTTCAGAATACAGAAAAAAATTTTTTAGGTACTGGTATTTATTAGCTCAAAAGTTATTCTAACCTCAAAAAGTGAACATTTCCAGTTTTTTTCAGCACTAGCTGGGTTCATCGCTATTTAACTTAAAATCTATCAACTTTTACTATACGACATTATATGTAACATTCGTTGCTAATTATGTGTAGAATTTATTCTTCTGGGTTAGAAATTCTAATCTCAAGGTCAATGTTACATAAACTACATGTCAATATTCAACTTAAAAAAAGTGTAAGTTCGCCAGAATTGATTTTTTTATCCAAAAGTCTAAAAGAAAGCTTGGAACAATACCTTTCAAATGGTCTGTAGCATTTTTATGGCCTTCAATTCTGTAAAAAGTTATGATAATTTAAAGAAACACCAAATTTTTTTAAAAATTGAAATGGGAAATACCATGTTAATTTTTGTGAATTTTTTGTCTTTCTTTAAATGAATATTGACATGACACGTTGAATATTGACATGTAGTTTATGTAACATTGACCTTGAGATTAGAAATTCTAATCCAGAACGATGAATTCTACACATAATTAGCAACGAATGTTACATATAATGTTCTATAGTAAAAGTTGATAATTTTGAGTTAAATAGCGATGAACCCAGCTGGTGTTGAAAAAAACTGGAAAAAGCTTTTTGAGGTTATAATAACTTTTGAGCTAATAGATTCCAGTACCTAAAAATTTTTTTCTGTATTCTGAAAAGCATTTGCAGTGTGTACTCAAAATTTGGTGCATTTTAAAATTTTGATCGGATCACTTCACGTGGAATACCCCATATATATATATATATATATACATACAAAACATGATAAAGTAACAGCAGCTCCCTCTCGCTGAATTTCTCAGAGTCTGACCCGAGTTTTTACCTCTATCCGTGCCTTCTCACGGGCTGGAAAGTATATATAGTGATACATATGTATATGGAAGACGAAAAAAGGGAAATCGCAAAATTGTTGAAAGGAATTCAGCAAGCAATTTCTTTGATTAGCTTTTACTGCAATAAGCGTTTATGAATATTTGCAGAATTTGATGTAAATTGAAGAAAATAACTAACGATTGCGAGATTAATTGATAAACATCAAAAATTAAATTCATATATAAAAATATACGATATGAAAAAATCCGAGGGTTAAAGTAGCTGTATATAAGGGCTTGCGCGCCTGCATACTTGCGTCAGGCGCTGGAGCGCCTTATGATGGATAAAACAATTGATATAGAGAAGAAATAACAGGTTACTTATAAAAGCTACATAGATGCAATTTTCTTTGCTAAATAATATATTACATAAAAGTTCAAAAGTTTAAAAATTAAAATGCTTATGAAAAATCTACTTCCAGGAAAATATATTAATTGTAAAAATTACAGTAATGGACATGATTGATAGTGCGAGCGCGAAGCGCTAGTTGCATTCGGTCGTGCCTTATAAGTTTTCATTCTCAGGCGCAGCTCGCGTCGCGAAGTGCACGGGGAATTGGCGCGGCAGCGCGTAGGGGGACCCGCCCTCCTAGTTATATCTAGTAATTGAAATTAGTGTATAATCATGAATGGTAGTTTGAAATAAATTCAATTTAAATACTAGCAAAAAATGACATTTTCTTACTGATAATTTTAGAAACAGAAAAAACAAATGGAAAATCTAAACATATGTCTTGTTTTTAAAATATTAATTTTTTATAATTAATTATTTCACACTAATAATTATTTATATGGACATCTGTTGTATCATAAGTATAAAAACAATCTTCATATTTAAAATTTCTTAAATGATATTGAAATTAATGTTAATAACTTATAAACAGCTTCGTTGGGCACCGTTCGACGTACCTACTCGTCAAGAGCCTGAAGTGGACTTTGTAGAGGGTCTCCATACTGTTTGTGGAGCAGGTGATTCACGTACTCGGTCTGGCGTAGCAGTCCACGTCTACCTCTGCAATGCCTCAATGAAAGATAAAGCATTTTATAATTCAGATGGAGACTTTCTTATTGGTAATGTACAATATTTACCAAATTATTTTCAATAAAGTTTATCTTACTTGCCTTTTATATTAACTTTTTGACGCACTTTAATTAAACTATATATATATATATTGTGACATGGCAGTTATAACTGCATGTCACCTAGGGAGCGTACTTACTAGGACAGGCCACGGCCTTTGGATCACGGATCTTAACCAAACTCTAGAATATGTTTTGTAATATAAAAGTATTAGGAAAGCCAGATTTTTTTACCCTAACGCGATAATTTTCCCAAGTTATGGCTAACTAAAGCCAAGTTTGTAAAAAAAATTACTTCTACTTTGATCGCTTATAACTTGAAAACGAATAAAGCTAGTTACTGAATCAATGTTTTAGAAGAAAGTTGAGTTCAAGTAGATGTGATGTAAAAAAAAAATACAAGCTTAAGTTGGTGAATTTGGAGCAAAGTTATAAAGATAAGAATAAATTGCTGAAATTTTAACTGAAATTTAGTAGTAAAAACGTATTGACGTTTTTGGCCAGAATTTCATGAATTTCTTATTTTTTCTATAGCTTGGCTGTGAAATAACCGATTTGAGCTTCTTTTTCCCAAACTATATCTATTTAATCTCAGCTATCTTTTAAATTTAGGTTTAAAACTTCATTTGCTTCCCAGTTATAAGCGATCAAAATAGAAGTAATTTTCTTTTACAAAATTGGATTTTGTTAGCCATAACTTGAGAAAATTGACGTATTAGGATCTAAAAATCTGGCTTTCCTGATACTTATATATTAAAAAACGTATCCTAGAGTTTGGTTAAGATCTGTGATCCAAAGGTCGTGGCCTTTCTTTTTTATTTTAATTTAGTTTCAGTATTCCAAAGCCCCGTCGTTTAAACAAATTATCGAATAACTTGCTCGGAATCCAGATAAGCCAGTCCGCGAGCGACGAGTATAAACTCCTGGGGTAAAACGAATGCGCACAATATCACTGTCACTGTGGCAGTTTAACAGTATAATCCAGCCATTCCTTAGACTGCATTGATTTCCTTGTTATATCCTGTGAATATCACATGATTCATCTTGTCCGTTGTCTCTGGATCAGCGTGTCCGGGGTTCCCTCGGTGACAGGTACTCCTTGGCACGCTACATCTGAAAAAGAGAAATATATTAATATGGATATTTACTAAATAATATAATTAATGGTAAGGACAGGTATTATGGAAAATTATATAGGGAGTTTATAAATATTAATAATAATATAAGTAGGGAGATGTGAGGAAAATGATAACGGATGGGTGTGTTGATTATTAATTTGAGAAAGGAAAAAGAAGATAATATAGATTAAATATTACAATAGTTAAGCATTAAAGAGGGATAAGGAACAGATGGAGTGAATGTAAATAGTGAATGTAAGAACAGGTGGAGTGAATGTAAATAGTGGATATATAATAAATTAAATAAATATAAATAGACATTGTTTAGTTGGGAATAAACAAGGTAAGGAGTGTTATGTGTTAAGGAGAGAGAGAGGATTGTTAGAAGGGAAGTACAGGTTATATTAATAAATATAATTAGTTATTATAAATATTTATAGTCACCAAAAACACTTATGAGTATATACAATATACTTATGAAATCCTCTCCGTGAGCGGTTGTTGACATCGGTGTTGAAGATGTTTCGCCGTGTGCTGCGTCGCCTGAGGAGCCTTGGTAGGTGCGTGCGCGCACCTCCGGACGCGCACCACTTCGCAGTAGTACCCGAGTACTATTCCCGACGGTGGGGACCGCGCACACCCGGGGAAACGGTCGCGAGGCACGTTGTTTACGTGCCGGCCCGCGCTCAGTTGTCGCCATCTTGAATCGATCTAGATTCAAGCGCGCGCAGACTGAACACGCGGTCCGCGCTCGTATCGATACGGGGATCGCGCGCATATAGTATAGGGAATTCGGAACGCGGATAGTGGGGGAACATGTGTATAATAGTAAGGAGATAAATTTATATTTGAATTTCGCGCTGTTAACTAGAGAATAATTTAGTGATCTATTGAACCAATCAATAGATGATATTATTAGAGATAAGACTTCCGTATGGGTAAATATAACAGCATATTACGTTATATGACTGTAATTACCTTAAATACGGAAAGTCGAAATACTAGTTGGGACAATGATAACTTCTGCAAATTAGTTGTCAATTTTATCTATAGTAGGGTAAATACGGGTAGCTTTATTACACCTGTGACGGATGCGGAAGGGTTGGAGAATTATAATATTGCCGTATCCCTCACAGGTAACGAGAGAGAGAACAGATACGGATATTAGGAGATTGAGGGAGATAGAAAATCGGGGAAGAAGTTTGGCGTGGCTCGGAAAACGGATCCTCGCCATTCTGATCCTATCGATCTTCCATATAGTATTGTTATTCTGATCATATCTACCGTACAAAGTATTGTTTTTTTTCTGAGTCTATCGATAAAGAGATTTTGGAGTGAAATTACAGCCATAACAGATTTTTGGCAGTTTCTTTTGCTTTTATTAAGGAGGATTTACTGAGGATTAAGTAGCGATTCCGATAATATTAATTGCCAATAGGGAGAAAATAATATTGAATATTATTTATTATTTTATTGATTTATTTACATCTGATTGGTGAGTTATTTTAATTATTAAAATAATAATTGATTTATTTAGTGGGGACAATAAGGATAAATTCAGTGCGCGTTTTTCTTATTAAATTAAATTATTTATTCGATTAATTATAAATTAACGATCTCTCTCTCGTGGTTAGTGGTGCCACGGATCTATTATTAGATCCCGTAATATAATTATATATATATGGGTGGTTCTCTGTGACATCGAAGATGAAAAAAATAAATATTGCTATAACTGTGGGAATATGTTTTAGAGGTATCCAGTAGTTCTCCTGAATTTTTTCAGATTTTTTCTGGGCCATTATTTTAAGTTACAGAGAGTCAAAGTTGACATTTTAGCACTTTTTTGCATTATATGCCCATTTTCATGAATTTTTAGCTCCCAGGGGATGCATTTTTCACTAAAAACATAAGTATGACTTTTTTTGTAAAATTTTCCGAACTTTTCATTAAAAATACTTTTAAAGACATAAATGTATGCTGTACACTCTTGTAAGCCATTTAAACCTTAAATAGTGAAAATCAGCAATTCTGCTCCGGACTCTTATAACCTAATACTGTGTAAAAGATGTCTTTTTATAGTCAGAAACTGCCTAAAAATTTCCAGAGTGGGTCTAAATCATTAAGATCACTTATGGTCAAAATATCCGGGAAAAGTGCCCGAAATATTAATAGAAATGTATATTTGTTGCCTTATAACGATGAATCTATTAGCATGATCATTGCAAAAAAATTTGTGCACTTACCTTGGAGTGGTAGAAAAGTATCTTCACTTGTTTCAGTATCCATCTAATCCCCTGTAAGCTGCTAAAAATACAAATATTATTATAAAATTATAAAAAATTATTTTTTAAACATTTATAATGCTGGATTTTTAGTTTTACATCCCTTACAAGAATTATAATACTAATATGAAGGATTACTATAAAAGTATCAACATTATTATTATTATTATTCAGCAATACATTGTTTAGATTTCACAAACTTGTCACTGTCACGTTATCATATTATTCATTATAATTATATATCCGATTTATTTATATATAGCAGCTTACAGGGGATTAGATGGATACTGAAACAAGTGAAGATACTTTTCTACCACTCCAAGGTAAGTGCACAAATTTTTTTGCAATGATCATGCTAATAGATTCATCGTTATAAGGCAACAAATATACATTTCTATTAATATTTCGGGCACTTTTCCCGGATATTTTGACCATAAGTGATCTTAATGATTTAGACCCACTCTGGAAATTTTTAGGCAGTTTCTGACTATAAAAAGACATCTTTTACACAGTATTAGGTTATAAGAGTCCGGAGCAGAATTGCTGATTTTCACTATTTAAGGTTTAAATGGCTTACAAGAGTGTACAGCATACATTTATGTCTTTAAAAGTATTTTTAATGAAAAGTTCGGAAAATTTTACAAAAAAAGTCATACTTATGTTTTTAGTGAAAAATGCATCCCCTGGGAGCTAAAAATTCATGAAAATGGGCATATAATGCAAAAAAGTGCTAAAATGTCAACTTTGACTCTCTGTAACTTAAAATAATGGCCCAGAAAAAATCTGAAAAAATTCAGGAGAACTACTGGATACCTCTAAAACATATTCCCACAGTTATAGCAATATTTATTTTTTTCATCTTCGATGTCACAGAGAACCACCCATATATATATATATCTAAATTTTGTTAAAGTATTAATATTCGTTATCGCGGTAATAGGTATCCGGAACTATTTAGTTGATTCAACGGAACTTCCTCTGGGTGAGTCCACCGGGTAATCAGGACTAATAAATTAATATTATTGTTTTTTTTCTTTTTCGATGATGTTGGGATCCGGATATAATTTTGTTTAAATAATTTTTTTTTTATTTTGAATTATAAACCAGCATCACAGAGGTAAAGTAAGGTTCGGATGATACTTCCACATTATAATAAAAATTAAAAAGAAACATTATTAGTCGTGTTATTACCTGTAATATTCAAGCTTGACTATGATGTTAGTATGAGGAAATCTGCTTATGGACCTGATTCATAAATCAACTGTTTGGAGATTCAGTTTGTTGTTAACTTGGTCGTCCCTGTATGGCGCACCTAAAACATAGTGGGAACTCGGACGAGCTCATAGTAATAAATAATTATATTGATATTTGGAACAATTCTAGCTTACAAAATGTTCAAGCTGTTCGTATATACGATATTTCCGGTTAAACACTACGTCCAGCCGGTTGAATGCAGTGCGAGGGAGAGAGATGATCTACATTATACATATACTATATGTGCGTCGGCCGAGTCAAGCGAACGAGATTGGATTGTTGCTCAAAACGTATGCGTGGAGACACGATGATAGGATTGACACGACGATGCTTGGTGATTCCGAGTCGCGTTGTCGTGAGATTTCGGTCATTGGCGATTATACATATTAGCATCCTGAGGTGAGACCTTCAGCTTCCCGTAGAAGCTGTGGAGTTATGCGTGTGTGTGGGCGGCAATCGCGGAAGTAGTGTATATAATTTTACCTCGTGTACGCGGCTGGCAACCGTAACTAGTTTATTGTTCAATATATACTATTTTAATTAAATATTATAGCTTTGATTTTAAATGTATTGTTTTTATTTATGATATTTATGAATTTCTCACTCGACGCTATTTTGGCATTGACCGTCAATAGTGCTCTCTTATGGCTCAACAATCTCAAGGAGCCGTCGGGTAGGTTGGCACGATGGATACTTGAAATGTAGTAATAGGACTAGTGACTCGGTAACAGAACGAGAAAAGGCTGGCGTCTTGTGCTATCCCTAGAGCAGAGGAACCGAGTTCTAGTAGATTTTCATTTCCACCCATCTAGGGGTCACATGTGCATCAAACAAACTTACGAACGCGTTACAAGAGATTACTTGTGGCCAGGCATCTACAACGATACCCGCCAATTTGTCTTACGGTGTCTAATATTTCAGAACTATAAGATGTCTCAAGCAGGTCCTCATGGTTTTACGATTTAAATTATTGCCGTGCGCTTTCGTAATGTGCGTAAGGCACATCAGCCAGATTGGCACACAAATATGTCGGATCCTTCAAAGTTAATGATATACTTTCTCCAGTAGTTCTGATACTAGAAAAGTCCGGTCGAAAAGGAACCGACGTACACATATCCGATGTAAAAGAGATATGTACTACTTTGGGTTGCCACATAAAGCGGTAGGGAAAACGTATTGGCGTAGTGGAGTCTAGGGAAGGCTTTGTGATGGAAAGCGTCGCTTCTACTCACGACGATCTATTCACGATGAATAGAGTATTAAAATTCACTGATTGTAAGCCGTTGGAGCCTTTGTAAGTGAGACACTTGTTTATCTATCGGCGATCGCCTAATTAGTGTATAACTGTCCTCCGATTGAGGTGGATCAGTAACTATATCCGGTCGTACTGCTCGGTGAGCCGAGAGTACGAATCGCCGCCAACTCTTAAGTACGAGATCCTTTATACGGTTTTGCCGAAGCAGTGTCGAGTGCGCGGCTCCCGACGAACACCAATTCTCGTGTGTGCGTGCAAGTGCTCGTGTGTTGTAAAGCGTATGGTCGGGGTCATGCGAGAGTGCAAACGCGGTTCGCGAGAGTACTAGTCGCGGCAATTGAAGTTCTTATATGTAAAATTGTGCTGTGGAGTAACGATACACTTTTTTTATTTCAGTTCTCAAATTTGTATATTTGTATATATCCAGATTAGGAGTTTGTAATAATTCTTATATTTTCATTGTATCACTAGTAAGTCTCGAGTACACTTGTGCACGTGTATTTAAAAGCCATGTCTTAAGCTGCTGACAATCAATATTTGATACTATCATTTTATTATTAATTGTTCCTTTTCCAGTCTTTTATCTTCTTTTTGTTACTTTCCTTGTTAATATCTACACCTTTAAATCTCTTGTCAGGTTATTAAATGTGCCTATTACCTTTATATAACTATTTTTGTGCTTACTGTTTTACTGAATTTAGGCTTAATTATAAGTTTTCGTCTCATTTTACTTTCTGAATTAAAAATTTATTTTTTTAATATCGTTATAGTAGAAAAAATACATTTATGAGTGAAAAATTTGTGTGTGTTTAAATGACTTTCAAGAAATTTTTAGAATTCTTGCTTTTACCGATTATAATAGTTGTAGGTTATTTTGATATACTCCAGTCCATGCTATGATTCCATAGATAATCACACTATTAAAAAGAACATAGTATATAGGATGTTCTGATTCAAAATTTTAAACAACTTTTCTATTAGACAAATTTTTAATTAGAGCTTATTTATTAAGTTACTGTTAGTTAAACATTATTATTTCGAGCCAATCAGAGTGCGGCAGCCGGAAGTGGGCAGTGCAGTGAGGTCGAAAGCGGTGCGTGGAGGGAGCGCTCGGAGAAAGGAAGACGAGATCAAAAACGTTGTGACATCCCAAACTTGATATACAAAAATTTGAACGTTTATTTCAGCTAATTAGCATGAAAAGTAAGGCTACATAAGCTAACATTGTCGATTAGCTAATGTAGACATATCAGAGCATCTCGCATAAGGGAATGAGATAGCTCTGTGGTAGAGTATCTGACTGCCACGCGCTACGACGGGGTTCGATTCCCGGAGGTGTGAGCAGCCGCACGGACCAGACGTGCCTCGCGCGCGCTCGTCCTAACCTGCCTGTCTGCTACTTTATCACTATTACAGTATAGTTTAAGTACGAACAACAACTGTCACGATTATATCGCATTATTAATTGCGGTGTTAGTGTCTGCAGTGAATAATTGTTTAGCTCACTTACATCTAGTGTGCTTATACTTCTCAACAAAGACTAAAATTAATTTATAATGGTCAAAGATCACCCACCATAATGGAAGTGCAAAGTAAAAACAATGAACTTACCGCTAACAATGATTTGCTAATGCAAATAGACACTTCAGTTAATTCTGACATGCGAAGTGGAACGAGTAATTGACCTCAATCTGTTAAATCTAACCAAGTATCCAGTCGTTAATCGCTTCCACGCATTCCAACGGAAAGAAATAATTCTATTTCAAATCCTGATTCAACTCAGCTAGAAAGACTTTATAAAAAAGCACTTAAAGAAGCTAATAAATACAAATCGCCAATCGCCCCAAATCTTAATAAGAAAACATCGATTTCGGATACAGCCAACTCGCAAAACTTGCCCGGAAAAGCGGAAACTAATGTCACTGATTGGCAATTCCCAAAACGTGCTCATACAGGAAAAAAATTAGCGTTTTTTAATAGCGGTTTTTATACAACCCACAAATAATTTTGTCCTGAAGGTACTTAATATAGAAATGGTTATAGCTAAAGTTTAGCTAAAGTTTTTTTGATATTTACGTAAATTCATCCAAAGAGATAACACTAAAATATTCTGCAATTTATTTGTACCCTTATAACCTTAAAATGTTTATTCTTTTATTCTTTTATGTACAAATTCTTAATTGTGGTGATTCTCTTAAAACAAACAGTTTTTGTTACTTTAACCTAACCTAAAAATTTCTTAAATTACAATTTTATTAATGTTTAATGCTCTGCATTTATAAATCGGAAAGATATTAGAAACTTAAAGAATTTTCGGTTACACTATAATTTTGTTTAAATATTCACTAATTCAATACACTTATTTCAATAAAATAATTTGATATGAAAAATTACTAGCATATTATTCTAAAAGTATGTTAAATTTTTAACCTCATATTATACTCTATCAATATCACATAGTCCCAGTATTTTAAATAATACGTTCTCTTCCCTTAGTAGAAATTTGAATCTAAAAGCATGTAATTAAAAATTGGTAGTAAATACCTTTTTATTTAACGCTTTTTTCACGCATTTTCTTGGCACTTACAAGGAGGGGTTCCACCTTCCGGGAAACGGATTTCGTTGCAACTTTGAGAGCTGTTTTCTCGTACTCAAATATGAAAGAATTAAGGAGAGGTCGTACAAAACTGATTGATGGGTTGACAGATTTGACAGATTTGACAATTTAAGGATATAAAAAAATAATTATAGAATCATATAATACGTAGTCATATACAGAACAATAGGTAAAGCACACCGCATGTATGTCCCGGTAAGTACTCAACACTAATAGCTGACCGATCGATTCGACAGATCGAGGCCTATAGGAATATTACGTAGCGCCACCTTTAGGAAAATAAAAAACTTATATTTTTCGCAGATAACCTGTAAAACTGTTTATTGTTTGCAAACTAATTTTAGCAAATTTGCATCATTTTTTGTATAAAATGTTATTAGAGCGCCTTTCTATACGTTATTTTGATTGTTCTGGTACAGTTTTGTAACGTAACATAGCATAGAAGCAAAAATTAGTGAAGAACCGTAATAAAAATGCATCTTATACAATGGTCAGATAAATTAGGACAAATAATAATAATACGAAATTTTTCAACTACATTAAGACCAGAGCACTATTCTCTAGACCAAATGAATCATTTATGCAAAATTTGGAGTAATTTGATCCATTAATAGAAAAGAATATTGCAGAATACAAATTTCATTTTGTGCACTTAAATTGTCATATTTGATTGACAGTTTTTTCTGTTACGACCTCCTCTTAAGATGAAATTCAATCGCATAGGCTGTTTCGCAAAAGTTATACGCAGTTATCGAAAAAGCGTGAAAAAAATATATTTAAGCTTAATCGCCAATAACTCGGAAAGAAATAGACGTAGTTGCTCAAACTCAAATTCATTAAATAGCTGAGATCAAGTAGACATAGATTAAAAAAAAGAAGCTTCAATATCTCAATTTGGATAAAAGTTATGGAAAAAGTAAGAATTAGATAAAATTTTAACGAAAACTTAGTATTAAAATTTGATAGACTTTTCAGGCAAATATTTCGTCTAATTCTTATTTTTTCCATAACTTTTATCCAAATTAAGATAGTTTAGCTTCTTTTATTTTAAACTATGTCTATTAATCTCAACTATTTAATGAATTAGAGTTTGAGCAACTACGTCTATTTCTTTCCGTGTTATTGGCGATTAAGTTTAAACATATTTTTTTCACGATTTTTCGATAACTGCGTATAACTTTTGTGAAACAGCCTATGAGATTGAATTTCATATGAATTCTTTCATATTTGGGTATCAAAAAACAGCTCTCAAAGTTGCAACGAAATCCGTTTCCTGGAAGGTGGAACCTCTCCTGTTAGTAGAATGTCCATAACAACAAAATATTCGAATAACTTGTTCAGCTTTTTGCGAGCAATAATCTTCAAAATTCCTATAGATTTGGATGGCTTTTTACCATTTTCGTCTGATTTGCATCTAATTTTTGCTATAATTCTAATATTTATGAAGATAAACGCGATTTTATTAGAATTTTTATCTTGATTAATTTATAATAGGATACAAAATGGGTACATTTTTCGCAGATTTTTCACTCATTTTTCTCCCATTTTATTAAGAATATTTATTTATTACTAGAGACTGTATATCCAATTTTTGTTGTTTTTTTTGTAGTCTGTGTTAATGACATTTTACGCACGACCGGTAAACCGTCCACCCCCTCGCAAGAGCAGACAGTCCACCGAGAGTGGGACTCAGTAGGAGCAAACTACTTATACCCACTAAACCCACATATGGGCAAATCTCCCTAACTTTTTTTTGTTTCACTCACTGATTTAGCAGCTTTAAAATGTGTTTAACCTCTTTGTACCAGTTTCAATTTATAGTTCTGTACTCCATCTATACGGTTAAAGCTCAATAGATACTTTGTCAAACTCCTTTGTCTCAAATTAATGCTTCAATAATTAAAAAATGTAAGAAAAATGATGAAATATCGTGTCACTTGGAAACAATAATTTATTATGGTTACTGTAAAATTTGGAGCATTGCTTGGAAATGGTTGAAACTTTAAACAAGTATTCTATCTTAATAGTACATCAAATAAGTCTTCCACATTTTGATGTGCTCCCTTCTAATAAAAAGTTTCAATGGTTTGAAATTGTGTCACTGGAATTTCACTAAATTTTAAAATTATCATATTTTTCTTTCTATTGACTGGAGCATTTTTGAAATCAGCAAATAACCGAATTCTACATTTAGTAGATGTAAAAAGTAATAGATTGAGGTATAGCGCAAGTATGTGCTTGCAAAAATAAAGTGACTTTGGAAGACTGTCATATTTTTCCTGTAAACAACACATCAAAATAGTAAAAATCTCTTAAAGAACATATTAAATCCAACAATCTGTCAAATTTACAGAGTTTTTTTATTAATGCCCCAAAAGTTACAGCAATGTAAACCATTTTTTTAAGAGGTGCTGATTTAAAAAAAGTTGAATAACATTAATTAAAACATGAATAAATAACCAATTGGATTTTCTGTGACAAGTAAATACATCTTCATTGAAATTTCAATAAAATTTATTATTATTTACACAAACTATTGGCCGAAATCGTACGCGTTTACTAGAATTTACGGAACCGACCAATGTTTACTAACAGATAGACTTAACTTAATAGCACGGTTTGCATGAAAATTTTCGTATGATAAAAGGGAGGGGAGGGAAATTTAGAGTTGTATTGTGTGGAATTTTCAATTATTTCGATTATAAGTTGTTAATCTGTGACAGTTACTGATGTTTATTATATTTCGTTATATTTCTATTATTCTATGCTCTATAAATAAAATCTTAATAACCATATTACTATTTTTTCTGATCTTATTATAAAAAAAATAAAATATCGCGCACAAATTTTGGAGCATTTCTCGCTCATGAAAGCACATTATACCAATCAATTCCAATAATATTCCTAACCTTTCATACCAAATTTCAAAGGTGTGCTCCTAAAATTGCCTCGTCCCACGCTTTTTCCCCAAAAATTAAAAGTTAGGGAGATTTGCCCATGTCTCTGTTCGCAACGACACCAGCCCGGAACTGTTATTCATATTACTTCAGACTGGGCGGCTGTCCTCGCGTGTCAAAAACACATTCATTCCTTTTAACGTTCATTCATGCTCGAAACACATGGACTCAGTCTCTCAGACATCCATCAGCTTTTTTGCTCCGCAACACATTCGTAACGTAATTAGCGATCAGGCGCCAGTTATCCGCGTTCGTCGTCATAAATCTCGTCGCGTTTTCCGGCGTGATCACTTCTATATCCGTTTCAAGTCATTGACGTTGATCTACCCATCGCCCGTAGGCGAAGAATGTATGTTCAGCGTCATCATAGACCCATCCGCAGTACTTGCATTCAGATGAATCAAGTCTGCCCATTTTGTGTAGGTAGCCGCGGATGTATCCGTGTCCAGAAAGAAATTGGGTGAGATAAAAGTCTACCTCACCGTGCTTTCTCCCCTTCCACGGAGGGATAAGTCTACGCGTCCATCGCGCCTGTTATGCATTTGTCCACCGGGTTTGCCAGAGTTCCATGGTTTTCGTACGTTCGTCTGTCGCAACGTCGACCCGTGCTGTATCGGCGCTTTGATCGTAACGTGTAACGCGTCCGCCCAGATTTCCGTCCCGTATTACATAATCGAGTGGGTAATGCTCATAAGTAGTCGTCGAATGCATATTAAGAATGTCGGTCCGTTCATATTAGCCATAAGTCTGTTCAAGGTTTTTGTCTTTTCTTGTGCTTTCTCAGTCACCATGCGTATGTGAGGCCAGAAATTCAGTTTCATATCAAAGAGTCACCCATAGATACTTGCCCTCGTTTCGGACCACCACGAGTTCGCGCCCGACTGTCAACGGTATCCCCATGTCGATTCTTCGTCTACTTAGAAGCACAAATACCATTTTTTGTAACGCAAGTTGCAGTCCGTGGTCGTTCATCCATCCAGTCACCCGCCGCATAACCTTGTTCAGCTTTAGCTGAATCAGGTATGTGTCACGTGCCACGATAATGGCCGCAACATTGTCAGCATAAGCGACCAGGGATGTGATCGTTGGCATCTCCAATAGAAGAAGACTGTCATAAAGTATGTTCTAGATGTCTGGTCCCAGTATATAACCCTGGGCGACTCCTGGAGTTATTTGTCTGTTTTTCCGTCCGTCAGTGGTCTCGTAAGTGAGCCGTCGGTCCCTCAGAATCAGGTATCCCTCACAATCCGGAGAAGGTAGTCGGGCACCCGAAATGCTGTTTCCAGCGCTTCCAGAATATCCACCCACCTCGCCGAATTGAAGGCGTTCCTAACGTCCAACGTAGCCAGTAAGACCAGAGGCCTGGTCTCGTGGCACCTGGCGTTATGTTCGTCAAAAATGGTTTTCATAAAGGTTATCGCTCCGATGGTTGAGCGCCCTTTTCGAAACCCCTGCTGTCGGTCTGATAAGTTCCCTGTGTACCTTATCAACTGCAGAAGTCTTGGTCTAAGCAATAACTCGTACAGTTTTCTGGTCATGTTAAGTAGGCTTAGGGGCCTGCAGGATGACAAATTCTCAGAGTCACTCTTATTTTTGCTAATGAGAACCAATTGAGCCGTCTTCCAGTGTCTGCTGAAAACGCCCTCCACCAGGCACCCATTGAATGTGTCGAGGAGGGCCGACGGTCGTAGCAAACTGACGAAACGTAAGATCGCCGACGGCATAACGTCAGGGCCAGGTGCCTTGTTAGGTTTCAATGAGTTTGCAGCTCTAGCGAGCTCCGCATTCGTGAAAAGAGGACATACTCCGTTTGTTCATTCAACGGTTTCCTCCCTCCTCTTGACACGAGTTGGAAAAAGACCGTCGACGATTCTGTCCATCATCTGTGCGAGCCCGTTGGGCCTTCCGTCTGAGTGCTAGGCAATTACGTCGGATGTCCGTCATCTTGGCTGTCCACCAGTATATATCTCGTTTATTGCATGCGTAACGTTTTCACGGCATAGAGGCTTCACACAATTGTCGAAAAAATTGGGGTGTTTCCTCAACAAGCGCTTCAGTCTGAGGTTCCACCTGTTACAGTGGTTCTCCGCACGTCATTTGCCTGTCGAGTTTCTCTAAGTCTGGCCGTTTCACGTCCCAACGATGGGAGCGAGTCCGAATACTGCTCGTCTGCGATTCATCCATAAGAACGAAGGTGATGTACTGGTGATTGCTGACTGTGTAGTCCTCGATTTCTCTCCATGCCCTCAGTCTTTGTGCCATCCTGTCCGAAACAAGGGTCACGTCGGGCACAGAATCACCGAAACCGAGTCGTCTGTACGTCGGCATTATTCCCTCGTTTGCCACTGTCAGTTCCAGCCTTGCGGCCATCTCCAACAGCAGTCGTCCGCGTCTGTTTGTCTCGGGCATTTACCACTCGATCGCGCGCGCGTTGAAGTCACCCACCACGATTTTATTGCCGGAAATGTCTCTTACGGTGTCCTCGAGAGCATCCAGCTTCTCCGAGTATTCGGGAGCGCTATAATTCGGGGTAAGGTAGACTCTGACATAAGTGACATCGCCCAAACTTAGCCCTCCCAGGATTCGCGCACGATGATCCGCGTTCCTCATTCCCAGCGCACCTATAATGTTGTGCTCGTGCTGCTAGCAAGACAGATTGTCAGTATCAAATTCCGATTTTGTTCGCTGATGACGCGGCTGTTTGTGTCCAGCTTCGCCGCAATCTGATGGAGCAGTGCGTGTGCCACGCTACTCCGATTCATGTTACATTGGAGAACAATTACCGGCATTTTATTGTCTTCGTCATCGTCAGTGCTGCCTTAAATGCTACAGATGTGCCTGAACCAGCGACGTGTGCGAGGCACTTGTTGTCCTTCTTATGCCAGAGGAAGCAATCAGGTGTGTTTTTGCACGCCCGTGCATCGTACCCCTCTCGGCCACATTGCCAGCAACACCGGTGTCTATCCGATCCTTTGCAGTCTTTTTTAATATGTCCATATCCGAGGCATTTGCGGCACCTAGGTGCGCGAAGCCTAAGTCTCACGCGGCAATAGACCCAACCGATTATTATTTTTCCGTTTTTAAGAATCGCGTTCGCGTCCCTCGCGTCAAAGTCGCATACCGCAAGGGCCAAGCCTCGGGCGTTAGACCCAAAAAAATGTACCCTTCTTTCTGCGTTGTTCCCGAATTCGCGGTTAATGGTGTCCTTAACGTCGTTTTCTGTCGTGACATCGTAGCTGTCAAAGAATTTACTACTTCCTAGCCTAACCCAAACATTATTTATTTGAATTGTATTTTGCTAATTATGTTATTTTGTAAGAACAATTAATAGAAAAATTATTTTAAATTTTTTATAAATTTAATAAAAATAATTTACCTAATAATACATCAGTAGTTATCCGCTCGCTATGGGGAGATTCCAGAAACCCCCACTCCTGGGTCCTGTTTGTCTCTTCATAGCGAGGGGTGGTGATAAAGATGGTGGGAGTAGTTAAGAGGAGTAATAGGTGGTACCAGCTAAGGAAGGGGTAATAACGGTGGGAGAAATAAAGGATAGGGGGACAATGATGCAATACTGCGGGAGGGAAGAAGGGCAAACTGGAAGATTCGAATTCTATGATGTTGATTGTATGGTGTACCAATACCTACTGAGAAATTTTAATTGAACTCGCGAACGGATGTACGAATACTGGGGCTCGGTTAATATTTAATCAAGAGAATGGGAGGTTACAAATATTATTGTGACTACATCTGTGTACTTGTAAATATGCGTCAGCGTATACAGAACAAAAAGAAGTTTGTGGCAACAATAGCTATTTCTCGTTAATGTGCAAGCATTCTTTTTTATCAAATATGAAGATGGTTTACTCAGAATACCACGAGTAGTTGACTTTACAAATTCCGGACACATGGGCGTCTCGGGTGTTTGTTATGAGGAATTCGCGATCTCAGCGCGATAAATCATCAGCTGACGTTACTCTCGCTTCAATCTTTACGTTCTCTTAACTAAATTTACACAATGCATTTAATTCTTGGCTATTGTTATATTTTATTTTGATTATTGAGTGAAAATAATGTTATTACTACAAGAGAAGGAATAGGTGGATAGGAAATAAATAAATAAAACTATCGATATAAAAACCATTGCATGATTTATCGACGTATACAGCAACCCAATGCATACCAGATTTTGTACGATCATCCGTGTTTAGCACGAACGCTGTCGGTTTCGTTCACACTTGGGGTGTCTGATTGGCACCGAAAATACACCTACAGTATGTGAACGGAATTTCGACAAATTCTTCAGTATTTGTAGACTGTTCATGATGAATTTTGTTTGTAGTGTTGATAGTCTTTGTTAATGTGTGATAAGTCAACCACGAGTTTAATCTATACGTGGTATTTAAAGCACAGCTATAATTTTTTAAACAAGTTTTGACAGCGTGATACATAAAATATAAGACGGATGATAATTTATTGAAAGGTGGGCAATTCTGATCGTATTCAAGGTTTAAAATTTGTCGATGAACACTTTTTTGTAGTATCAATCTCTTATTGTTATCTCCACATATATTTTCCGCACACTTTTCATAAGTTGCCATAAAATCTTTTTAACTGTCTTCAAAGTCACCTCGCCGTCAAAGTAATCCAGTCCGTGTTGATATTGATTTAACCTGCTATTCTGTATTCGTATGTCTTCGTCGAGATACTCCAGTGCAACTATTGGTGCCTGTGATCCAGTGACTGCTAAATTCACTGTCAACAGCGGCAATGACAATGTCTTGCGGTATGTATCTTTGTTTACTATCTTTAAGGAACTGAATATCAATAATTACAACCATGTTGTAATACAAACCTTGTCAGACACAAAGTACGATCCAGTCTGATTATCTAAAGCTCTTTAAATCCGTGTATACACGTTCGGTGCCGATAGTGACACAAGGTGGCGGTCTCTATCAATTAAGTTTATCAACTGCTGAAATCGACAGTAATTTGACGGAAGACATCAATTTCCAAAATATTATCGTACTCTGCATATACAATATTTATAAAACCGATAATTATTCTCTTTGGTAGCTGACCCAATATGATATCCAATATTTCACCGTGTATACCATTATGCATTGTGACAGCTTTGACTTATACTCGTGTTAAGGGATATTCAGTCGTGGTTTTCGAGAGCGATTGAGCATGTGCTAATAATATACTTGGGCTGATTTTTACTTGTCGTACTAGAAGGTTTGCCTCCTCTACGTGCTCTGAAAAGTAATCGGTCGGACCCATTAGACAAAAATTATCGCGAGATGGTACCAAACGTACTCTAACTTCCACACCGTTAATTAGAAGTTTCTCTTATTTAAATACATCTATATGGAAATGTTTACAGGTTTTTAGACAGATAAAAATTTCCGTGTCTCCACAAGTTCTTTATTTGCGTCTGCTATATCGTTCATATAACCAGCAGTTTTGAGGTATCCTCTGTAAACCTAGGCGTTGCTGGGTGGTGACACGGGTTATTGATTAAAAAAGACATCCACTTGATTAAAGAATGAATGCATTAAATTGTTAACTGGTGCTACTCTGCACGATAAATGTCTAAAGGCCGTTCAATTTTCTTTCGCTACATCATCTTCCGTCGTATTAGATTTCATGGATTCACACTCACATGGAGACTGAGCATAGTATGAGCCAAATCAAGATATTCATCACTATTTCCGGGTATCACAAATTCAATCGGTGAGTCACCGGTCAAGGATGATATTGGTTTATATTGGACCCAATGCGACCCCTCAATTGAAGTCTGTGTTAGCGGAATGTCAAATAACAATAACTTCGACTTTAAACATTCACACGAATGAGTGTCTAGAAAGGCCCCATCTTTATCTGTCAAAAATACCTCTAGTCGATTTTTTCCTACTACCTCTCTTCTTTTTGCTTTTAGAAGTTGTTTGTTTCCATCGCTTTGTTACACCTCGCATCCTTGTAGCACTTTCACCTTACGTTTTTTCTTACTCACACTTTTTTTTTCTGCCTTTATATGTTGTGATAGGTGCACCAAGCAATTGCAATTGAGTATGATTTTCATAGTGGGAAATTTTATACCCCGACCCCTCCATCAATTTGTCCAATTTTTCTTGAGCCTTTTTTATCAAAACTTGACCAGATTTCTTCACACGATTACGAAAAGATTCCTTGATGGGCGAATAGCCTCTCTACCCACGGCTTTTGCTCCTCGACTGAGGAGCGGAAGAACACGACGAAATACACCAACTAGGAAGAAACCAATACCAGCATGCCCTGTTTCGTAGATAGAATCGATGTAAATGTGTCCAACTCCTCCGTTGTAATGACCTCCTCTGTCTCCTCGATATCCATTACTGATTTGATTATTGAAGTAATCCTCGCAACGATTCATTTCTAGTCGATTTTCTTGAAATGAAGTGTTGCCGTCACGGTTCTGCAATTGAATAGAATCAATTTACCACATTGATCTCTTATAGCTATTTCGATTGTCTAAAATAAGCTGAAATGAGAGAAACTTTTGATTCTAGTAGTACCGTATTCGTAATTATCGCTATTAATAAAAACAGCTCTTAATAATTGCGATTGAACATCTCCCGTTACATATAGTTCACAAATGTCGCTGTAAATCATGAACATGGATGGTAAATCGTTAGATAGGCGAATTGGTCTATCGCCTTCAAATGAGTATTGATCACCTACAAAGATAGCTTATCTAGCTTTTTCAAACTTGAGAATTTTATGCACTTTCTCCGATAAACAAAGTTCATGACTAAACTGAGAACAAGTACTCTCTGCACAGACTCGGTTGATCGCCACATAACCATCACATTCCAATTTTACTATCAAATGATTATCTAGACATTCCAGATTGTTTATCTCTTCAATCAGCGAAGAAATAACCTTGTGATTTCCTGGTCGAATACGCGATCTCGATTCTTGTTAAAGGAATATGTTTCAGTGAAATCGATCTATCTCCATTTTCTGTTGACACGTGTTGAAAAGCCAGCGGAAAGTGAATTTCCGTGAATGCAATTTTCCAGAAACCGAATGTAATGTAACCGAATCTGTTGCGGTAATTGAGTAATATAATGCGTCGTAGTGTTTTCCGAGAAATAATTCATACTGTTATTGTTCGGTAGAATAGTGTAAAATTGATCTTTCATTTCTCTGAAAGTTGAGTGGCCTTGACCCAAGAATTGATTTTGTCTGGATATCCTTTCCATCTAACGAAATACTCTTTTGAACTACATGTACATCTGATGCGTAAAATTTTCAGTACCTCGAACGAAGCTGTATTGATATTCTTGCCGACTCTACTTAATTACTCTGCGTAAATGTAGCCGTCTATGTCTTTTTCTGAAAGATCTTGAAAAAACTAGACTGGTGGTTGTCGTGTGGTTGAAATCCGAACTGTTTTAAAAATCTCTAAAGTCCATCCACTCTTGTAACCCTTGTCAAAGACAGTTCTGGCACGACTGACGTGCACTAACTCACCGACTTTGAACTTGGGTCTTCGCTTTGATGCGTTATTTTCATATCGTTCTTGTGAATTTTCCCGCGTTTTATTTATATTATACAAGGTTATGGATGTCGGTGTCATTTTTGTCGTTGAATGTTTATTCTGATCATAACCGTGTATAATATTCTGCAAAACATCGATGTATTTCCGTGTATTTTTGTAGATGAAGTAGCGCCAAACTCGCTCTCTGATTGTCCGTATCAATCATTCTGCAATGGCAGCCTTTGTGTCTGGACTTTATACTACCCTGTGAGCAATATCGTTGGCGCGTAAAAGTTGTTACATTTCGTTTCCGACAAATTCTTTCCCCTTATCCTTTTGTAAATTAATTGGCTTGCGGCCGTTACTTCTCGATAATATGCAGGAAAAGGCATCAACAATTTTCTTGGAATACTTTTCCTTTATTGACTCCAGCCAACTATACTTACTCAAAACATCAACGACAATCAAAATATACCTGCAGCCATCGTTATAGGTTTTTAAAGATCTTAAATCCATCAAATCGTCCTCACAGATATCATCCAAGTTACGTACATTATAACTACGACGCGGGAATCGCTGTCTAACTGTGCGATGTAAATTAAAGGCATCGTAACTATTGAGCCATTCGATAACACTTTTGCGATAGAGTTTATTGTTTTTTGTACGGGCAGCGTGGAAAAGTTTATCAACGCTGCCATAAGCTGTTGAATTAGGAGGTGAGTACTATCTCTATTATAGTCGCATCAATTCGATCTTCCTTTTCGGTTCGTTGTGACTCATTATTATTATTGTCCTCCATGTCTACAGCTCTATTATTATTATTTACTTCATCGAAATGGTTTTTCTGAATACGACCATTGTCCTTTTTATCTCTCACTTTATCCTTAAAATGGAGGTAACAAGACAGAGCTGTAACGTTCCCACTTATTACTATATTGTTCATTTCAGCACAAAGCCTGGTCATTAGGGTACCGGACGTTTGAACCGTCTTTAATATCGAATAATTGGCATTCGTAAGCGTACTCTGCAGTTGTTCAAAATATTCGTTCGGTACAAGCACCATTTTTTGGACGTGCTTCATGTTAACTTACTTATTATATTGGCCAACAAAGTACCGACTATAGGAGCTAACAAAGCTGGTAAAAAACCGCCGTGTGGAACTGTGATCTTTTTTTTCTTCGTCAGACTCACTTGAGGTTCGGCTAATTTCCACAGCGTGTTTGTGTCCTTGCGTAAACGTGACTAATGAAACCTTCCTAGTGGTACGTTACCAATCAGTACGTTGAAGGCACACTCGCAAATATTGCGTACTAATCGCGAATGGCCCGTTTGTAACAGCGCTTTTTGTTGCTTACTATTTAGTTGTAAATTCAATGTTATTTTTGCCTTTACAATTTAAGAACAATTGTAATTTATTAGCTCTTTCCATTATATTTAAAAAAAAACTTTGAATCGTTTATGACAGCTGCGGATATACATGAAGGAAAAAATATCTGAAACTCGTCATCTAGAGTCGCCACAATTTTTGACCTATAATGTGTCTTGACCGTTTTAAACGTCGACACCATGTGGTGATGATTCATCTCCAACTCCGGGACCTTTTTCTAATCCGTCTTTAATATTACATAAAATTTACATTTTAAATTTACAAAGTATGAATAAAAATAATATAATATATCTTTTATAAAGACGACACAAATTGTGAAACTATAGAACTGATCGAAGAGCTTATGCTACTGTACCTCATCGACTAAGACCGTTCTCTTATATATTGCAGCGTCCAAGCATATTTTACCCTCTCCAAGCAACATAACCCCTTTGGAAGTGGAAAACGGTAGAACCCGTGACATATATCATCTAGATAGGGTGTGCAAGAGGTATCGAATAACCCTTGCATTTCTTGCTACGTAGCCTTATAGAATAGATCGAGTTCCATTGATTAATCAATCTTATATCCGTATGTGTAACTTTTGTTGAGCGCTATACATCTCCGCTTACAGTACACGGTTTTGCATGTTTTCGTCTCATGTTGCGTGATGACGTCGTGAAACATAGTTCTCCGTATAGTCGAATTGTAAACCGCTATTTCTGTCTCTGGTGAGGATATCATTTTACGAATCGCCGAAAATTTAATTAGTTGACTGTTGGCATAATGTAGCCGAAAACCTTTAGCTTACATATACATTCCTCTTTACCATTTGATTTTCTGCACTTGTAAGCGTAAAATGTCCTTATGTAGGTACCGGGATCCTTATCAGCCAGTTCATCTGTCAGACTACTACGTGACGTACCAATCAACTCCACCACTGAATCTGTATCGTAATATAGAACCCGAGGTCCTAAAGTATGTAAGTACTCGAACAGTTTGAGATGCATTTGTGCTGTTGTAAAAGCTGCAAGTATGACATTTCCTATTGGTGATATGAAGGCTATCTTAGCCTTCTATCGGCACACCCAATTTACGTACAGAATCTCGTCGTTGAAGTGAGGGACTTACTCAATCAGCGCTTTCCGGATCGGTAGATTGGACGAAATGGTCCTATTGAATGGCCTGCACAATCTCCTGATTTAACTCAATTGGATTATTTCTTGTGGGGTTACATTAAGGAGATCGTGTACCGGATTGAGGTCGGCATGGAGTAGGAATGTCATCTGCGACTAGAAGAGGTGACCAAGAACTTGCTGTAAGATGAAGACCCCCTCGAAAGAGCCGTCAATGAAGAAAGAGGTATGCGCTTTTGCTGGAAGTCAATAGACGCCTCTTCGAGTAGCTTCTTTAAAATTGGCCCTTTTTAGCGCCACAAACGGCCGTTTTTAGAGCCATAATTGGCCCTATTAAGAGCCACTATCAGCCCTTTTCAGGGCCAATATACCCATCACTACGTGAGGATCAAATTGATGATATTTTATGTTATATAGCAGTAAAAATTACTAATAGACCTAGCTTTAAATATTTTAAAACATCGCAGCTTTTAGTAAAATTAATCTATTAAAATATTGATATTTGTAGAAAATAGATAAGGATAATACATAGCAGTGAAATACTAATTTCAACTCACAAGCCCATTCAATAGAATAAATTTGATCTTAAACTTATTTTAATTTTTTCAGTTTTTAACGCTTAAGGTGCTTTAAAATCTAAATTTACTATCATCAGAGGTCAATGAATATTTTTAAAAAAAATGTATGTTTTTCCCATATCTAAATCAAATCAGTCAAAATTATTTTTAGCCCCGTTTTAGTTGAATTTTGCTAAATAAACTAAAAAATAGCTTATTAATTTAGTATTTTCATAAACAGCATTTTATTCAAATAAATGAGCAAAAATAATGAGAAAGAGTTTTATCACAAGGATAGAAGCTTGAAATTTTCATTTATTTCTATCCAGAATCACAATTGCATTCTAGAGAAGTGGAATTTATTTCTACAAAATTACACATTATTCCATTGAATTTTATTTATAATTTTAATATATTTAATAGAAATTTAAATTTAAGAACTAAGAATTAAAAATTAATAACAGAGATTTTGTGCTTAAAATCTTTTTCACTTATTTTATTAACACTTAATAGAATTATCAATGTCTCAAAACATTCAGATAATGTGTGCAGCTTTTTGCAAGCATTAAACTTCAAAATTCGTATAGTTTCAAGTGGTTTCTTGTCTATGATTAGCAACTACTTTCTGCTATTTCCAATATTTACAAAGATAAACGAGATTTTATTATATTTCTCACTTGTCTATTTCTAATAGATATAGCACTTAAGTAGATTAAATCTTAATCTATGTTTAGAAGCTCCAAACGGGCAAAAATAGGAATTTACATTAATAAATGGTCATAAAATGGGAGAAAAAGCGTTTAATTGATCGGACAAAAATGGGCATATTTTTTGCATATTTTACACCCATTCTATTAAAACAATCTGGTTAATACTTACGGAATGCGATTTCTACCACGGATAAATTTGTTACAAATAAGTTAATAATAATAGAATTTTCTAATAAAATATTACTTAAAAGTTAGTTTATAATATTATTAATTGTATTATTTACTGTATTTATTTTCACCTTTAATCTGGGTCACTCTTTGTCCCTCATTTTATATGATCTTCATAATATCTTACTAATCGTAACGATTATTGTGAATTAACAATTCGGTAATGAATAATTAATTAAATAGAAAACTTTTTTAAATTTTAAAAACTTTTTTAACGTACATTAGCAGAAATATTCAGCAGTTTTTCGCTCGTCCATAGCAAGTGAATATATTGAACTGTGAGTGGAGCAGTGACTGGCTAGTCCAAATGTTATTTTCGTCAGATTTTTTAACATTCACTAGCTAATAACTAGCCAGCAACTTATAATTGAGAAAAATAATATAATACAGCTTTATATCCCTTAAATTAATAAAAATACACTACCGCTCAAAAGTTTGGGTTCACCTAAATAAAAATTGACCCAACTTCAAATCTTCATAACTTTGGTGCAAATAATGCTACAAAAACCTGTTACATACCATTCGAAAGGTAATTTAAAATGCTTTAAAATAACTTGGTACAAAAGTCTATTTTTTAATTTTTTATTTGTGTAAAATACCATAGTTTAAAACTGAAAAACTAAAAAAAAACAGGTTTCTCTATAAATGCCTGCATTTTCCAGGAAAAGGTGTATTTTTAAATGTTATACAATGTAAATTAAAGAATTTTTTAAGAGCTTTCGAATGCTTTTTATAAATTTATCCTAGCATCATTTTTAAGGAAGTTACGACAGTTTTTATGCATACAAGCGTTTTTATTACTTTTTTTAATATCATAGCGGTTTTAAATATTATCGGATCACTCCAAAGAAACAAATAATGTGTTTCTGAATGATAAAAAAGTTTTCAAATTTTTAATATATTTTTAAATGAAGATATTTTTAGTGTTTTTTATTCATATATTAGGTAACTATATAAAGATATTCAGATAAAAATAACAAAATGTAAGTAAGTATAAATAGGCAAATTAATTATATTATATATATATACATACATTTAAATTTTAATATCATTAATATAACCACCTCGACTACTGACATCTCTAAATGTGTTATGCACTTAATACGTGTGTGCTTAATTTTTATATAAAAACCTATAATTTGTTTATTTGGTATTTTCCAATATTTAAAAAAAAGTAATAAAAACGCTTGTGTGCATAAAAACTGTCGTAACTTCCTTAAAAATGATGCTAGGATAAATTTATAAAAAGCATTCGAAAGCTCTTAAAAAATTCTTTAATTTACATTGTATAACATTTAAAAATACACTTTTTCCTGAAAAATGCAGGCATTTATAAAGAGACTTGTTTTTTTAGTTTTTCAGTTTTAAACTTTGGTTTTTTGCGCAAGTAAAAAATTAAAAATTAGATTTTTGCACCAAGTCATTTTAAAGCTTTTTAAATTAACATTTGAACAGTATGTAGCAGGTTTTTGTAGCATTATTTGCACCAAAGTTATGACGCTTTGAAGTTGGGTCAATTTTTATTTAGGTGGACCCAAACTTTTGAGCGGTAGTGTATATAAAAAAAGTTTGGATAATTATTACATATAAGTTTGTATCTATACTGTAACGGGGTCCACTTTCTTGCGTAAGCAAAGGTGAAGGGAGAGGTTGTTACGACACTGTCTAGTTATACTCCCTAGGCGGCACCCCGAAAGTGCGCTGATGATTCAAACCAACCGATCCGCGCACGCACGATCTACCGGTGCATTACCCGTTACAACCGCAAAATCACTTATCGATCTAGCGTATTCGTTCAGCTTCAGGCACTGCGTGCTGAAAAGGAACGTGAATAAAAAGGGGAATATTAATAATACCAAGAAAATAGTAATAACAATTATGACAAAACGATAAAAATATGAAAATGTCGCGTAAGGTCCCGCAACGGAATGTAATCACCGGAGGTAGCTCTCTCTCTCTCTCTCTCTCTTGGTGAGTACAAAGCCGCTTATTCTTTCGCTCTATCGTAGTATTACATATTTGCTCACCAAGTGGCCTCGAGTAATTTTCAGCGAGTGCCGAGGGGATGATAGCCGACTGCAGCATCAATTAATATAATTAATAAAATCCTGCTGCAGACGGTTTTCCCGTATTTGGTCGTATTTTTCGCCAGCATTTTGGAGGTTATCTGCGAGCAGAGAGGAAAAAGGCGGCTCTCCACAGTATACCGCGTCTGCAGGTACACCAACCTTCGGACGACTCGATTCGCACATTGCGAAATTTCTTGGAGTGGGCTTATTCGCTGTGGAAATGGCAACGTCGCGTGGATGTTTCGTGTGTGGTGGTCGACTCACGCGAAAGGATTATACTGAGGTTTGTGGGCTATGTAATAGTATTACACATGCGCACTGCTTCGAGGCTGCGCTGGGCTCCTCGGAGCGCCGCTGCTGTCTCTTGGCGAAAGCCAGAACGCAAGTCGCGGCTCCCACAGATGTGAGGGCGCCACCGCCTGGGTTGCCGCGACAGACCAGCGCGATCTGCTCTACCGCGCTCGCCGACACGCCCACTCAGCTCCCCACCAGCGCCAAGCGTATTGTATATATAAAGCTAAGCACAGACCATGGGTCACACACGATATCAGAGCCGATGTCAGAGCCAGAAACATGGCATTTAGAACTTTTCGTAATTCTGGCTCTATTTCGGACTATAATATTTACAAATCGTTAAGAAATCGTGTTAAGAATTCACTTAGTTCCAGTAAATTTCGATTTTTACAGTCTAAACTTTGTAGTGAAAAAGAACCATCTAAGTCTTGGAAACATCTTAAGAATATGGGTCTCTGCTCCAAGACGAGTCCTTCGCCATTTCAGCATTTCACTATTCATCAACTAAACTGTCATTATGCGTCTATTTCTAATCATGTATCACCACTTTCCGTACACTCATTTGCGTCCATCCTATCTAACTTATGTCATCTATCACCTTCTTCACCCTCATTCTCATTTCAAACCGTATCAACAAAAAAGGTTCAATGGGCCATCATTAGAGCCTCCTCGAGGTCCGCAGGCGTCGACGGTATTACTACTAGAATGATCAAATTGCTTGAGCCGCAACTCACGCTACCACTAACAAATCTGTTCAATGATATGTTGTCCGTCGGTTGCTTTCCTGATTGCTGGAAGAGGGTTTTATTGTTTCCATTGGCGAAGTTGGGCAGGATGGAGTCGTGTTCGGACACAAGACCAATAGCCAAGCTCTGCGAGCTCTCGAAGATTTTGGAAAGATTAGTGCACGATTAGCTGACTGAGTATCTCGAAAGTAATTATTTATTAACAGCTAGGCAAGCGGGGTTCCGAAAGGGACATAGTACTCAGTCGGCTCTTCTGGGTGTACTCGATGATGTGAGAAGGGCTATTGATTCTAGGAAGATCACGATTTTGGTCCTGTTCGACTTTTCCAAGGCTTTTGACACGGTGCCGTATGATCTCCTCATCCAGAAGTTGGGCAGCATCGGATGCTCTGATGTCGTGCTAAACTGGTTTTATAGGTACCTAGTCGGCCGTACTCAGGCTGTAGTGGATGAGATTGGCACGACGTCGGAATGGTTAGGGGTAAATGCAGGTGTACCGCAGGGTAGTGTCCTAGGTCCCGTCCTTTTTTCCATCTTTATCAATGACTTGCCTAAGATCCTTAAACATTGTAATCACATGTTGTTCGCCGATGATGCCCAGGTCTATCATTCGTTTTTTCCAACAGATTTTGATAATGCAGTTCAACGTGTTTCTCTTGATGCGAATGCGATAGCGAGCTGGGCGATTAATAATGGCCTTAAGCTGAATGTGGAAAAAACGAAGGTTATGATCCTGGGCAGTCAGGCTTATCTAGCGCGTATCAACCTGGACACTGCTCCAAAGGTCAGACTGTGCAATGAATACTTGAGGTATGAAAACGTGGTAAAATCGCTCGGTGTGATGATAACCCCTACCTTAGACTGGTCAAGACAAGTCATGGGTATCTCAAGGCGCGTCCATGGAGTATTGCACTCGCTACGCTATTACAGCAAAACTCTGTCGTTTAAACTCCGTAAGAATCTAGTAGAAACACTTATTTTCCCGCATTTTGACTATGCGTGTGCGGTTTATCACGATGTGGATCAGACTAGGAATCTCAAACTCCAAAGATTGTTAAATGCGTGTGTGAGATTTGTATGGGGTAATATAGCGAGACGTGTTCATGTTACTCCATATAGACTAGGCTTAAAATGGCTTTCGGTCGAGTCCAGACGTTCTTTTCTCATAGGTTCCCTAGCATACAGTATCATCTCTCATAATACACCATCCTACATAGCGAATCACTTTATTAAGCTTGACACCCCCGACCATAATCCCCGTTCTTCCTCTCGTCATCCATCTAAACCCCTCACATACCTCCCACCACGCACCGAATCATTGAACAGGTCATTCATCATAACATCCACCCGTATCATCAATCAGCTCCCTTTCATCACCTTTGATCCCATGCTCATTGATAAATTCAAAATCATTCTCTTCAGTCATCTGTTTGGGCTCGATAAGAATGCCTGGTCTACACGGATCGCAACTGAGGGCATCACACCTCAGACCTTACCGAATCTCGAGGAGGCCTTGCAGACTTAGTAGTGTAATGTACATAAATCTTTCCCATTTTTGCGTTTTATTTGTGTCTCTATTTATTTATTTATTTACTTTTATTCTTATCTTTATTTTTATCATTTTAGTCTGTAGTATTTTTTGCGAGCGACTCGTGCGATCTTTTATCTTTTATCTTTTATTGCATTAAATCAAATTGCTACTATGTACCTGGTGATAAATTGCGATTTTATTTATGTATTTATTTTGCTATTGTTAAGACTATTAATCAATTGTTTTCTCTATTTTATCGCGCTTTATTTATGTAATTCGTTAAAAGCTTGTTTTTACTCTATATGTTATTTTATTTTATTTTAATCAATTTGTTATGTAGTTTTAAGACTTTATTTATTTATTGTTTATCATTTATTTGTAACAATCCAAGCTTTGTACAAATTGTTAGTGCCTATGGGGTTTCTACCCTAACTGGCCAAATAAAGATCATATCATATCATATCATATCTCTCTTTCTCTCTCTCTCTCTTGCACGCGTACGCGAACGCGATGTCACGTCGATCTCTTCGCGGTCACGCGTAGGCGAGATCCGCCAATATCTAATTATAAAATGGCCGTAAAGGAAGCTATATTTACGGCTTCGGCGGCTGGGGAATGGTGGAGACCTACTTGTCAATATCTTCTAGCGGCGTGCTTGATTACGCTGAATTTCCACTCTGTCGAGCTCTATCCCGCGCATCAACTTTGTCATCTTCGTATGAAAACTTTCGTCCGGCGTCCGGCATCCGGCATGCGCTGTCCGGTGTCCGGTACCCCTTAAGTTATAAGAATTAAGAGTATGAGTGGAGTCGAAGGAGTCACGTTGATATTTCGGGAATTTTTTAAGGTATTCCGGGATAACTTCACTAATTGCGGGATTTCCTGGATATTTCGGCAATTCCAGTGGTATGCCGAGATAACTCTACTAATTGCGGGATTTCATGGATATTTCGGGAATTTCTGCGTTATTTCGGGATAACTCCACTAAATACAGGATTTCCTGGAAATTTCGGGAATTTCTGAGGTATCCCACGTTATCTCCACTAATTACGGAATTTGCTGGATATTTCGGGAAATTCTGAGGTATTTCGGGGTAACCACTAATTTTAGGAAATATTTCCTGGATATTTCGGGAATTCCAGAGGTATGCCGAGATAACTCTACTAATTGCGGGATTTACTGGATATTTTGAAAATTTCTGAGTTATTTCGGGATAACTCCACTAATTACGGATTCCTAGATATTTCGGGAATTTCTGAGGTATTTCGGGATAACTCTCCTAATTACGGGATTTCTGGCATATTTCGGGAATTTTTATGGTTTTCTGGATGTTTTGGAACAACAGGGATTAAGGTATAACTGAGTAAAATAACAGGGAGTTTAGGTAAATATATATGCGTAAACGAACTTTATTCAAAATCAAAAACAAGGAAGTATAGGAACGATCCTTAGCGGTGGTGAGTCGAACCGATTCTGCCGGGCTAGCTTCCCTGGTCCTGCCGGATAGCTTTGTTGTAACATTAAAGAGTGGGAGAGACAAAGACAATATAAAAAAATTGGTATTACCGAATGCAATAAATGTACAGTTTGTTTGTCGCGTTGTAAAATACATATGCTCGTAAGATATGTCGAGCGTCCGAGAGTAGCCAAGGGTTCGGCATACTTGCATAACTGCGTGGGTAGAATGGGGCTTACAAGGGCAGCAGGTGAATATCGAACGTTTCGGCCAGGGAAGTGTATTTATATACATTTTGGACGTTTATTACATATGTTCATTTACATTCTTATAAACTCAAATACGACAATATTTCCTATTCAAGTAACCAAAGTTAAGAAACGAGACTCCTTTACCCAGGTTTTCTTATTTCTGACTGTATATAAGCCCAGTGGCTTAAAACCTTTAATCTGCCCTTGGTATCGCGTCACTGACTAATATTATTCTCAACCTTCGGTGATTTTCCATACAGAAATAATCACTTGATATCTGATTTCGGAAATGCATGTAATTAATCCGCAAAGAAAGATGTACTATCTGGACCACGGTTCGAGAACATTACGATCTCCCGGCACGGTACAGCATCTTTCAAATAATACATATTTCCGATAGGTTTAATTACCATTCCCCCGGCACAGCACGGCATACAAATTCTCGGCGGTCGTTTGAAGTGTAAAACTCTAGACTTTTACTTTGCAAGCCCTTCAAATAGGAATTAATTCAATTAAACTAAGGCCTTGGTTACTTGATACATTAAAGTTACAAAAATTTTATTAATAATATTACAATTAAGTTTAAAAAATTAAAGATGTTAATTTTATATAATATTTCTCGCCTATAGCAAAATAAATGTAAATACTTATTTTATAAGTTCAACCTATTACACCGGGATTACTCCACAAATTAAGGGATTTCCTGAATATTTCGAAAATTTTTGAGGTATCCCACGGTAACTCCACTAATTACGGAATTTCCTGGATATTTCGGGAATTTCTGAGTTATTTCGAGATAAGTCCACTAATTGCGGGTTTCCTTGGATATATCCGGAATTTCTGAAATATTACGTGAGTACTTTAGTAATTACGGGAATTCATGGATATTTCGGGAATTTCAGAATTATTTCGGGATAACTCTACTATTAACGGGATTACCTGGATATTTCGGGAATTTCTGAGGTATTTCGGGATAACTCCACTAATTTTGGGATTTGCTGGAGATTCCGGAATTTTTTGAGATATTCCAGTATAACTCTACTAATAACGAGATTTCTTGGATATTTCAGGAATTTTGGAGGAATTCCGGGATAATTGCACTAATTGCGGGATTTCCTGTATATTTCGGGAATTTCTGAGGTATTTCGGGATAACCATTAATTTTGGGCCTTTCTGGAGATTTCGGGAATTTTTGAGGTATTCCAGGATACCTCCACTGATTACGGGATTTCCAAGATATTTCGGGAATTTCTGAGGTATTCCTGGAGAACTTCACTAATTACGGGATTTCCTGGATAATTCGGAAATTTTTGAGGTATCCCACGGTAACTCCACTAATTACGGAATTTCTTGTATATTTCGGGAATTACAGAAGTATGCCTGGAAATCTTTACTAATTTTTGGATTTGCTGGATATTTCAATAACTTCTGAGGTTGCTGGTATAACTCCAATATCTACGGGATTACATGGGTATATTGGGGATTTCCTAGATATTTCGGGAACTTCTGAGGTATTCCGGGATACCTCCACAGACTACGAGATTTCTTAGATAATTTGGAAATTTCTGAGTAATTTCGAGAGAACTTCATTAAATACGGGATTTCTTGGCCAATTCGGGAATTTTTAAGTTACTTCAGGATAAATCCACGAATTACGGGATTTTCTGGAAATTGCGAAAATTTCTGAGGTATATTTCGAGATAACTTCACTAATTGCGGGATTTCTAAGAAATTCCGGGAATTTCAGAGGTATTCCGGGAGAAATTCACTAATTTTTGGATTTCCCAGAGATTTCGGAAATTTCCGTGGTATTCCAGGTAAACGCCACTAAATCCGGGATTTCCTGAAAATTTCGGGTAATTATTTGGTATTCCTGGACATCTCTACTAATTACAGGAAATTCTGGATATTTCGAGATTTAATGAGATATTTCCGGAGAACTTCATTAATTACGGGATTTCTTGCATATTTCAGTAATTCCTGTCGAATTGCGGAATAAATTCACAAATTGCAGGTTTTTCTAGTAATTTAGAAAATTTCTGAAGTATCCCGCGGTAAATCCACAAAGTACGGAATTTTCTGAATATTTCGGGAATATCTAAGGTATTCCGGATTAAATCCACGAATCACGGGATGTCTAGGATATTTCGGGAATTTCAATGGTTTTCCGGCATAACTCCACTAATTACGGGATTTACTGATTATTTCGGGAATTTCTGAGGAATTCCGGTATAACTCTACGAATTATGGGATTTCGTGGATATTTCGAGAATTTCAGAGGTATTCCGGTATAATTTTACTAATTTTGGGATTTCCCGGAGATTTCGGAAAATTCGGCGGTTTTCAGGGATAACTTCACTAATTACGGGATTTCATGGATTTTTCCATAATTTGCGAGGTTGCTGGGATAACTCCACTAATGGTGGTATTTCATGGATATTTCGGGAATTTCTGAGGTATTTGGGGATAACCACTAATTTTGGAATTTCCTGGAGATTTCCAAGGATATTATTTCCAAACTTTCTGAGGTAACCCACGGTAACTCCACTTATTGCGGAATTTCCTATATATATCGGGAATTTCTGAGTAATTACGGGATAACACCACTAATTACCGGATTTCCTGGATATTTCGGAATTTTTTGAGGTATCCCACGGTAACTGTACTAATTACGGGATTTACTGGATCTTTCGGAAACTTCCGAGGTATTTCGGGATAACCACTAATTTTGGGATTTCCTGGAGATTTCGGAAATTACAGAGGTAGTGTAGGATAACTTTACTAATTACGGGATTTACTGGATATTTCGTAAATTACTTAGGTATTCTGGGATAGCTCTCCTTATTACGGGATTTCCTGGATATTTCGGGAATTTCTGAGCTATTTTGGAATAACTTCACTAATCCCGTGTTTTCCTGGAAGTTTCGGGAATTTCTTAATTATTTCGTGAGTACTTTAGTAATTACGTAAGTTCATGGATATTTTGGGAATTTCTGAGGTATTCCAGGATAACTCTACTAATTGCAGGATTTCCTGGATATTTCGGGAATTTCTGAGGTGTCCCACTGTATCTGCACTAAATACGGAATTTTATGTATATTTCTGGAATTTCGGAGGTTTTCCGTCATAAATTCACTGATTCAGTGATCTCATGGATATTTCGGGAATTTCTGAGGTATTTCGAGATAGCTTCACTAATTTTGGGATTTCCTTGAGATTTCGGGTATTTCTGAGATATTGCTGGATAACTAACTAATTACGGGACTTTCTGGCGATTTTGGGAATTTCGGAGATATTCCGGGATAACTCAACTAATTACAGGATAAATTATTAAAATAGTGTACAAGCACACTTTTTATCCAGTGCTCCATTTTTGTCCATTTTTGTACCAAATTAAATTATTATAGTTGGAATATATGAGTAATATTATAAGTGAATAATATTAAATAATAGCTACTACATACATATATAACGTTAAAATAATGTGGTCACTGTAGCACTAACATAGACGAAAACAGTTGTCAGTCTAATAAATTTTAATAACTTAAATATTATATTAGAGCCGCGGTGGCTCATGGGTAGAGCTCCCGACTCTCACACCGAGGGTCGTGGGTTCGATCCCAGACGTGTACCTCTGAAAATTTTTTCATGTGCATTTTTCGAACACCGTGACTCAGTGGCTCGGCGTGTCACTATAATGTGACGCCAGTTCAGGTGCACGTGCGTTTCGTACACTTATTGTCAGTGCATGAGAGGCACGGGCATCTGAACTATAGGGAACGTTAGGGACGCGAAGATGTAAAGAGGATCGCGGTGGTACCATCGGGAGGACAGGAAACTGTAATTATTAGACTAATTACAGTGACCGATGATATCTTCCGATGGACACAAGCACCTCTGTTTCAACTACATGTGCTTTGTTTACAGACACACCGTTCACCTCCGTCGCTGATTAGCCCTGGCAGCATAAATAGAGCGACGTTAAATAACAAAAAAAAAAAAATAAAAAATAAATATTATATTTTAATGTAATATATATTTTATTTGATAATATGTTTCATTTTTTTTTATCACATTTAAATAGACGTTTTTTACACATATTTTTCATCATACCCTATTACAAAGAGGTAAAATGCGAGAGGAAGTTTAAAAAAAAATTAAAGTATTATTTTTTATTTACGATCTAGGTATACATGTTATATTAAAATTGATCCGTTCACCGGTGTACGGTGGCCGGTGCCCGCGTCCGTCATGCGGTATCAACCACTCTTCGTTCATCCCACATGTAATGCTAAATGCGTGAGGGATCAGGAAGGGGGGGCTAAAATTAGAGAAAATTTTAAAATATTTTATAGTGGATATCGGTATAGGTAAATTAGAATATGACAATCATTTTTTTATCCCTAAGGGAAAAGGATTAAAAATATAAGAATTGTAAAAAAAACTCGATTGGGGATTTTCGGTTACGGAGAATAACAATATGACAACCAATCTATATTTATCCGTCAGTTAATTGTAGATAAGAGAAGGGAGTGGGAGAAAATATTTAGGAGAAAATATGTCATAGGGGTTTTCGGTACAGGTAAATAACTATATAACAACCATTCGTTTTTATGCCACGTTATAAAGATGAAAGAAGGGGTGGGAGAAGGTTAAAAATATAAGAATACCAAAAATACTAAATCAGGATTTTCCGTTACGGTGACTAAAGATATGATAATCACTCTATTTATCCTCCATTTAAGGGTTGATGGAGGAGAAGGGCAGAAGGGGGTGATAAATTAGAAAAATTCCATAAATTATATACGGGTTTCCGTACAAGTGAATAACAATATGATAACCACTCTTTTTTATCCCCCATTGTAAAGATGAAAGATCGAGTCGGGGGTGAGAATATTAAAAATATAAGAATTCTGAAAAAAAATTTAATAGAGGTTTCCGGTACAGGTGAATAACAATATGACAGCCATTCTTTTATATCCCCCATTTTAAAGATGAAAGATGGTGGCCGGGAGATTAAACATATAAGAATTCTATAGGCCTGCGATGGCTCGGAATCAAAGTGATTCTCGGCTGCATCGTGGGACTGTTATATTTAGGTTGGTAAGTTGGGACAGATTGGGCCTAATCGGGGCCTTACATTCCTCAATACTCACTACATTACACGTTAAAATAATAAAAAAAAAAATAAGAAATCTAAAATAACTTTAGTGGGGATTTTCAGTTACAGTGAATAACAATATGACAATCAGTCTTTATTTATCCTCCATTTGATGATACATAGCGCTCGAGGGTAGGAGGGGGGAGGAGGGGTTATTAAAAACAAGAAAAATTGTTTTATAGGGGTTATCGGTTCAGGTGAATAACAATATGCCAGCCACTCTTTTTTATTCACCACTATAAAGATGAAGCAAAGAGGGGGGGGGGGGGAGGGAGATACAAAATATAAAAATTAAAAAAAAATTTAATGGGGATTTTCAGTTTCGGTGAATAACAATATGATAACCAGTCTTTATTTATCTTCCACTTAAAGGTAGATAGCAGAGGAGGGTGGAGAGTGGGGGATAATTAGAAAAATTCTAATATATTTTAAAGGGGTCTTTGGTACAGGTGAATAACAATCTGACAACCGTTCTTTTTTATCCCCCATTTCAATGATTACAGAAGGAGGGGGATGAAATATTAAAAGTAGAAGAATTCTAAAAAAAACTTTAATGGCGGGGATTTTCTGTTTTTCATCCACCATTATAAACATGAAGCAAGGAAGAGAGGGAGACTAAAAATATAAGCATTTTAAAAAAACGGTTTCTGTGAATAACAATATGACAGCCAGACTTTATTTATCCTCCATTAAATGGTAGTTAGCGAAGGATGGTGGAAGGAGAGTGAAATTGTTTTATAGGGGTTTTCGATACACGTGAATAACTATATCGCAGCCATTCTTTATTATTCACTATGTAATAGTAGATAGAGGGGGGTAGAATTAGAAAAATATCAAAAATATTTTATAGACGTTTTTGTTATAGATGTATACCAATGTGACAACCATTATATTTATTCTCTATTTTAATGATGAGGAAGGGGGAGGCGGAGGGAACTAATTATTTGTCAGCTACGATGCTGAGATATGAAGTTTATTACAATCACAAATTATATTATTATACATATTATATTATAAAATTATAAAATTAAACAAATATATAAAATAAAATATAAATGTAGTATAATTACCAAGGGAGCGTTAGCGACCGAGGAATCATTACTAGTAAATAAATAATAAAAATCGAATCGAATCAATACACATAGGAAGTTTTAAGTTTACTTATTTAAAATGTTTATAAAATAAAAAATATAAAGTAAGTTTATCATAGTGCTATTCGCTGAAGGGGACATTATACATTGAAAAAGATTTATTCAATCTTATTAATAATTTTTTTCATTAACATATCGTAATTTTTGAAACAAATTATATTACTATTACTTTTTATTTTGAATTTTCTTGCTGTTTTATTTGTAACATTACTGTTTTAATTAATTATGAGACTCTGTACTCTGATTTTCTCCATAATGAACTTACTGTGGGATGTCTTAGGAACCTCTTCAACGAATAAACTGAAATTTTAACAATAATAGCAAAACATGATTTTAATTCACTTAAATGAAATAATAGTAATAAACGTCAAAATGTTTATTAAAAAATTAATTATTCACCTAATTATAACATAATTTTTTAATTTCTCTAAATCATTTGACAAGTATTATTTTTAATACAATATTAACGCGGTCTGTTTTCTTTAAGTGGATTAAAAATATTTTTAAAATACACGTTTAAAATTCCAGCCAATTCGATCAAGTGGTTCCTGAGATCTCCTGAGTTAAGTTTGTGACGGAAATCGTCACACAATCTATTCGCGACGAATAGAATATTTAAATTCGCAACTTGTGAGTCGTCGGAGCCTTTCGTATGTCAAGGCCAACCGACGACACTTGTTTGTTTCATCTATGAGTGTACAATTACGCGCGCGAATATACGTAGGGATTAGAGCGCGAGAGAGTGTGTGTATGTTTCCCCACTCTCATCCCTTTTTCGAGAAATTAGGCGATCGCCTAATCAGCGTGTAATAATCAGTTGATCAAGACGGATTATTGGTTTTACCGTGATCGCGTGCTGCTCGTGAGTGCCGAGAGCGCGCCCCACCCCCCTCCTGCATTAAGCTCTGTGAACGGCTGTTCCGGAGCAGGGCTAAGTGCAGAGACCCGGGTGGACGTACATGTGTGTCCCGTGAGGTGTGCGTGTGTATCAAAGGATGGGGTCCTGCGCGTGTGATACCGCGGATTGCAACTCACTCGCCGCAGCAAGGGCCGCCTTCACCACCTCAACCACCGGTCGTCCTCTTGTCAAGGAGGTCGACCAGTCGTCGAGGATCGGCTGGGCCATCCCCGAGGAGCGTCACCTGTGAGTACCTTATTTCACTATTGTGACCCTCCCCCTCCCTTGTGTGTGTGTGTGTACATCGGGAGTGTGTTCGGGTACGACGGTACTCAAACAGCGGTTCCTGGGAGCGAAACCTGTCGCAGGCGAGGATCTCGATCCGACAGGTTTCCCGGGATTTCCGCCCGCGCGTATTCTGTATTGTCGCGGCACACGGCCTGGATGGCGATTTTGTTAAATTATAATAAAATAAACATTTCTTTTATTTTATTTTAATTAATTTCGTATATTTATTGTGTTCTCCCCACTCCCGCCGACATTCTATTAATTTACAATAATCGTGTCGAGGCAAGGAGGATCGCCGGAATCCTCCACACCGTTCGTCCCAACGAACTCGTGTTCGTGGCGACAGCCCGCAGTTCGTGATAACAAAATAATTAATTGTGTGCGCGGTATTGGGCAACGCGGCCCAACGGTCTTTATTAATTATAAAAATTAATTAATTTGATCGGGTACGCGAATACCACGTCACAAATGGCGACCGTGACAGGACGTTCGGTTTCCTCACCGATTTAAAATTGAAATGAAAGTTTGTCGGCCATCTTTTCGCACGCGAGCAGTGTCGCGGCGAAACGTGAGCGGGTTGAGTTTGCGAGAGAGAGAGAGAGAGAGAGAGAGAGATTGATTGATTGAAATATTTTATTTGGCCTTTGGGATAGGCACTTACAATGAAAAAAACAATTAGTACAAAAATACAAATAGTTTAACAATAATATGTAGATATAGATTTGCTTAATATAAATTCGATATCGCAAATAAATAACAATAATAACAACAAAATAAACTACAAATAATCGGTCAAAAATATAACAAAATAAGTTAACAAAAATGTAATAAAAACAATAAAATAATAAAAACAATAGCAGAACTCATGCTTACTTGCGCGATGTATACATTTTATTCTATTCTATTCTATTCGAGGCGAGGGATCAGCGGTGGGGTTATCCTCTCACATTGCATCCTGGTGGCTCAGGCAGTTTGGTCGAGTCCAAACAAATGATGAAATAATGAATCTTTGAATTGGCGATGGATGATTTTTCAAATGCATGTGAAGGGAGTTCATTCATGATCTTGGATGAGGTGATGATGAATGATTTATTTAAAGCCTCCGTACAAGAAGGGAGGTAGTTTAATGATTTTAATGGATGACGAGTGGAAAGGCGGTGGTTATGTTGGGGGTTTAATTTGATGAAATGATTTATCAGGTAACTAGGGGAGTTATGAGAGATGATGCTATATACAAGTGAGCCGATGATGTATGAGCGTCTTAACTCAACCGATAACCACCTGAGACCTAACCTATGCAGAGTGACGTGCTTTCTTCTCGGTATGTCCCCCCACACGAACCGTACACAAGCATTCAGTAGTCTTTGCAGCTTTAGATTTCTGGTCTGATCAACATCGTTGTAGACCGCACACGCATAGTCAACATATGGAAAGACAAGTGCTTCTACCAGTCTCTTTCTAAGACCACGTGACAAAGTTTTTCTATAATATCGCAATGAGTGTAAAACACCTTGCACACGACTCGAAATAGATAACACTTGCCTTGTCCAATCAAGAGATGAAGTAATCATGACTCCAAGCGACTTAACCTCACATTCATATTCCAAGAAGTCCGTTTCCAGTTTAACCTTAGGGGCAGTGTTCAAGTCGACGCGCGATAAAAAGGCCTGGCTACCCAGAATCATAACCTTTGTTTTTTTTACATTTAGCTTAAGTCCGTCTTTGTGAGCCTATAGGGCTATTGCATTTGCATCCTGTGTAATACGTTGTACTCCCATTTCAAATTCTGCAGGAAAAAACGAATGGTAGGCCTGGGCATCATCGGCAAATAGCCTATAGTCGCTATGTGTAAGTAGTTTCAGCAGATCATTGATAAAGATAGAAAAAAGTATTGGGCCAAAAACACTGCCCTGAGGCACACCTGGATTAATTTTCAGCCAATCCGAAAACTCGCCAGACTCATTCTCCACTGCATGCAAGCGACGTACAAGATACCGATAGAACCATGTTAGCACGTTATCAGAGCAACCAATATCACTTAACTTTTGAATTAATTTACCGTGAGGTACTGTGTCAAAAGCCTTAGAGAAATTAAACAGGACAAGAATCGCGATCTTTCTGGCGTCAATGGCTCTCCTAACATCATCTAGAACACCCAGGAGTGCTGTCTGGGTACTATGACCCTTATGAGAACCTGCCTGTCTCTCAATGAGAATATTATTCTTCTCCAGGTATTCAGATAACTGATTATGCACAAGTCTTTCCAAGATTTTCGATAGCTCACAAAGCTTAGCAATCGGCCTAGTGTCAGAGCACGATTCCACCCTGCCCGATTTCGCCAAAGGAAACAGTAGCACTCTTTTCCAGTATTCAGGAAAATACCCAGCTAAAAACATATCGTTAAAAACATCCACGAGGTGCAGAGTTAATTGAGGCTCTAACAACTTTAACATTTCCTCATATATGCCATCAATCCCCACTGCCCTCGAGGATGCTCCCCGAATTGCGTTTTGAATTTATTTTGCAGTTATATTGGAGAAATGAAAAAAGGAGGAGGAGGGTGACAACGGACATGAATTGCATAAAATGGTTGAAAAAGACTGGATAGACAGTGGCTGGACATGATTTGAGACAGAAGCGTAGTGACTGTTTAGCTGTTGTGACGTGAAAAATTTAAGTGGCGATGGATTTGTCTTTGAGCTGAGACCCATGTTTTTGAGGCATTTCCAGGACCTAGAGGATAGAGAGAGAGAGAGAGAGAGAGAGAGAGAGAGAGCGCGAGAGACAGCGTATGAGACGCGTCTCTATACCGGAGTATTCCCCCTCTTGCTTGGGTATCCGAGGAGAGGTATACACCGGTATATCGGGAGAGAGTTCGCGCGCGACCGTGCTCAGCCGGAAGCGCCCGATCTCACCGAGATCGGTCTCTCCCGATCGCAAGCTTGACGAGAGCTCTTTGCTTAGCTTGTATGGGAGCGTCAAAGTAGGAAGAGAATAGCTTGCGCCGCGGATCACGGGCAGCGAGAATCCACCCCGAACAGCGCACAGGAAAGACTTCGCGAGAGCCGATCAGCATCGGCTCTCTCCGATTGCGCCCGCGAGTGGGAATGAGAGAGAGAATCCCTAGTCGCGGGGAATCGGAGTTATGTGCTAGGCGGGCTATTCGGTGTGGGAGAGAGAGAGAGAGATAGCGCGATCGCCTAGCCCTTTCGCGTGTTAAGTCTTCGCAGCTGGTTTCGCCGAGAGAAACCACTGCGGCGAATTGTTTTATTTTTTTTCTTTAATAAAATACATAAGTTCCCGTGCAGAATCTATTTTTTTTTGTCGGTGTGAGAGTGTTTAAAATAGATTCTTTCGGGAGAGGTAGCTGCCCCACCCCTCCTCCCTTTCAAAGAAAATTTAAATAATTATTTTCTTTATATACGGGACGCGGCGATTTAATTATTGTTATTGCGTGTTCGAGATCGATATTTTTTTTTGCTTTCTCCCCTCCCTGACCCACATATATTATATAAATAGTAAAAAAATTTAATAATTGTCAATTATTTATTACTAATAATATTTATAATATATGTAACATTTTTTGTGTGTGAATAAAATATATTTTGCAACTTTTGTTAATTATTTAGATTTGTTTGCAAGTTAAATAACTGACTTTAAGTAACTTTGTGTGAATTAGCCGCAAAGTTACAATAGTTGCAATATTAATTATTTAAACTCGTGTATGAGTAAAATAATTAAAATTATTTTTGTATTACAATTATCTGACAGTGATTACTTTATTTAATATTTGGTATTTATTAAGTATTTCTGTTCACGGTACTTGTAATATATTTTTGAAAATTTTTGAGTGTGAGAAAAATTTTTTTTTATAACTCGTTTTAATTGTTTAGATTTTTTGAAAGTTAAACAATTAATGTTAAGTATCTTTGTGTGATTGTTCCGCAAAGATACGAGAGTTGTAATATATAATTATGTAGACTCGAGAGTGAGTTAAATAATTAAATTGTTTTTGCATGTATTTTAATGATCGGCATCTAACCTAATATTTTGTATTCGTTATTTGCTGTGAAATTTTAATATATGTAAGAAAACTTTCTTTTTTTCTTTTTGTGTGTTTAAATTATATCTCCACACATTTTTACCAATTATTTAGACTTGTTTGTTAGTTAAATAATTGGTTATTATTTTTTTTCCGTGTTTGAGTAAAATAATTCGGTGTATAAATTTAATTGTTTAGACTTGTTAGCAAGTTAAATAATTAAAGTTTCATTTCCTTTTCGTTCAATTTATTTAAAAAAATAAAGAGAAGGAAATATATATTATTTCAACTTGGTAGCAACATAAATTATTTATTTAGTCCTTTTTAGGGTAAAATAAATATATTTCGCTGAAAAATTGTCGTTTGGGACGACAATTTGTGAAATAATTATTTTGTTGCAAACCATACGGGACTAACAACATTTCGTAAATATCCCTACTATTGAAATAATTTAATTAAATTTGTGTTTGTAGTGTAGTGTAAATTATAAAGGAAAATTTTTTTTTGTTTTGGGCTTGGAAAAGCAAAATAATAAATAGTGTCTTGGTGTGTGTGAATCACAAGACACTGTATTTATTTTTATATTTATTTTAAAATTAATTATTTAGGCTCGTTAGCGAGATAAATAAATAAATTTTTTTTTCTTTTCTTTTCTTCCTTTATAATTTGCTGTTTTTGTAATTATTAATAGATTGAAACTTTAATTATTTCAATTTCCATAACAGAATTATTTCGTTTCGCCAGTGAGGAATCTTTTGGATTATAACTGGCGAGAGAGATATTTTGGAAAATTGTTAAATTTAGCATTACTGGTAAATTACCGACGATATTGGAATAATTTGGGGATTTTTTTTGTTAATAATTATTTTTGCTTGCAGAAGCAATTGTATAGAGTCTTGGTGTGTGTGAGTCACAAGACACTATTATAATCATTAATTATTTAGACTTGTGAGCAAGTTAAATAATTAATTTTAATTTGGTACAAGTGTTAAGTGTGTGATTTGCCACAAATTTAACCAACAAAATTTAATTATTTTGTCCTTCTAAGGACGAAATAAATTTCTTTTAAAGAAAATCTTTTGGATTTTGATTGAGTGAATTGATTTTGTTGGTACACTAGTCGGTGCATTTTTTACAATTTATTGTAATTAAGCCGACACGAAATTTTTTTTTACTCGTTGGGAGTAATAATTATTTTATTGTGGTGAGTCCAATAAAATAATTTCCAATTTTCAATTGGATACTTCCGAAGTATTTGAAACACTAGGGATTTTTTCTGAAATCCCGTTTGAGAGTACTTATCCCGATCGAACATGTCGGCTGCTGCTGGTCAACAAAATAATGGCCAGCAGCTATAAAGCCCGAATGGCCCAGCTTATGCGTGAATCACGCATAGCTAGGGATATTCGTCGGGAAACGAAGAAGCTGCCGATTGAGACAGTATATGCACAATTAAAGCATCTCAGTTTAAACGCAAATGGCGAAGAGGCGGAGTGCCGCGAACGCCTTTTGCGTCACCGGATAAGATGTGTAGACATTAATCTGGAAATACCATGGTTCCCTGAATACAATGAGAATGTAAGGGCAGAGCCTGCACATAAACCTCTAGTATGTCAGGAACTATGGGAAATTAGGAAACCTCGTTCCAGGAAAGGGGGTGTGGTCCCATCAGGAACGGAAGTTTCTTGCGAGTCCGAAATGTCGGATCGCGAAAGGGTTGCTAGTGACAGAGCACCCATTCCTGAATAAGATGGAGCTCTGTCACCAAGTGGTCAGTATAGAAACTCGCCAATGAGTACTGCACTAAGCCCGAGGTTGGCATCAACAGGTACTATACCTAAACGGTTTGGGGAGGTACTGGTAGCAAACACGACCATGACTGCAATCACCTATGTTCCTGTTTCGGTGACTGCAACCTCGTGCACAACCACTACGTCGACGGTTACGACCGTGACGACTGCTCAACTCGGAGGTTTTTATGCACCTGCACATTACCTCCCAATTGAAGAGCAAAGAAACAGCGGACATCTTGGCACAAGAGAAAGTGAAGTGCCAACACAACATTTTGACTTGGGTTCGCAGACGGAAACCGACCGTCGTACGTCACGAGGATACACCTCTAGACAATACGACAAGAGGCAACCCGAGGCTAATACAACCGAACGTCAATTTGTTGATGATAGGAATGGATATGACCTTCCTAAAGACGTCAGTTTTGAATCTTACGAAAAACCGAGGTTTGAACAGAGACGTCGTGAGACCTCTTCTACGACTTGTGAGGGACAAGATAGAAGAAAAGGCGTGAGTACATGACTCCAAACAGAAACTCACGACACCATCGTTCTGTGAGTAGAGCCTCAAGCAACGAAGAACGTCGTGAAAGCTGTACGGAGACCCGTACTCATAAACGTCAGTCCAACCGTAAACTCGACGACCGAGCACAGCCGGAAATTCCGGAGCAAGGTCACAGAGAGAGGTCGGACAGACGTAGAGAAACGCCTCGAGAGAAACGTGCGGTGACCACTTGCGATCAGAGTACTCAGACGGATTCGTCCGATGGGTATCAGTCTGATCGCGAATCTGCTCGTAGGAGATCCGATTCTCGTAGGGCGGCTGAAGGCCGACAAGAGAGTAGGAATCCTTCTACCAGCAGGCGTAGGAGTTCCCGGACGGATAATAGAGATGACCGTAGGGTAAGAGAGTCCTACGAGGCCAGGCCAAGGTATCGTGAAGACGATAACCAAACGCACGATCGGACAGGGTGCGCACGAGAGCTGCGTATCTGGAACATGTCCTTTGATGGTGAGACAAAAAAGGACGCGGAAGAGTTTCTGAACCGTTTGCACGACTTCAGAAATGACAACGAGTTCTCAGATCGCAGGATGTTTAGTGCCCTGCCCAATGTGTTCTCAAAATCAGCTCTGTTCTGGTATAGAACAGTTCAGCCATCTCTTCGAGATTGGCGTGATCTTGAGATCAAGTTCCTAAATGAGTATGGCCGTATCATAAATGACGAAGATTTACTCATGGAACTTCGATCAAGAACACAAAATGAGGGAGAAAAGGCTACGACGTTCTTGAATTGTTTCAGAGCGATCGTAAATAAGTTTAAATGCCCTCCCTCATTAGAACAACAAGTGAAGATGGCCTACTCGCAGATGAGGCCAGATTACCGTAGGTACATACCAGTACGACAAATCAGGAATTTCTCTGATTTGACAAGCTACGGTAAAGAGTACGAGCAGCATTTAACATGGGACACGAAATTCTCCAGTTCCAACGTTAAGCGCAAGAAGCTCGTACCAGAAGCTTTTCCGAAACAGAGTGGTGGAGCACGATTTTCGGGTAAAGTAGCGACTGTTACCGAAAAGAGTAAGGATGAGTCTTCTCATTTAGATAAACAGTCGTCGAAGAAAACTATTAAGAAGAAGAGCAAGAAAAGTTTCTCAACAGTCACCTGGGCAACAAAAACAGAGCTCGGGCAAAAGAGAATGATGTTCTTTGACGAATTCTCAACTGCCCCAGCAAAATGTTCTTGTCCCTCAAATGGCACAAAACCTGGTGAGGTATGTGCAACCACAGGCGATGGCAGCAAACCCAACGAACCTGAGCACCAACTTTGTCGGCGTGTGTTTCACATTCCAAAAGTCGGTCATAGGTCGTCGGATTGCCCGAGCCGAACATGCTACCGATGCGGAAACATTGGGCACTCCGCTGAGCAGTGCTCTACCGAATTGGTAGCAAAGGAGTGCCAGCTGTGTGGAATTAGTGGCGTTACACTTCAAACATGTTCTTACTACGTCAGATTTCTCCAAAACGTGGGAAACCTGAACGCAGGGCACCCGAGCTGCCCCAGGCGCCCTGCACTGCAGTAAGTAAACCGCATGGTTTACAAGAGCACGAGTTTAAGGTTGGAGAACCCTCTAAACTCTTTAAGAATTCTAGCAAATCATTTGCTGACTTCTCTAAAGTCCTTAACGGAGATCAAATTCCCTCTCAGACCGAAGTTGGTGTTGAAAGTAAGTCTGAGTATAAGAATCCTAAACGTTCTGGGGATTCGACAGATGGAAAAGTTCTTAGAACACAACCTGTCAATCCCACCCGAGCTTTGCAAGGTAAAACAGAACAAGGAACCTTATTAGACCAACAAAAGCGTGAGGCTAAAGATTGGGCTAAGGAACTCAAAAGGCAAATATACTCTGGTAGCAGAGATATAATTGGTGAAGAAGGCGTAAAGAGATCGTTATTTCAGCCGCTTAGCACCATCAGAGTGAACGACCTTGGTTGTTGCTCATCGTCACGCCGTTGTGACACACCTAGTAAAGAGGACAAGAAGCCCTAGGTGGAGATGGAAATTGTCCTCAACAACGAGCCCTTGGTGGACAAGGTAGTTGTCGATGGTGTGCATAACATGAACCGTACAAACTCGTTGCCGAGAAGTACAGTTCAGGGGGGGGGGCAGATGTCGTACCAAGTACGTCTAAAATGACGCACACGGCATCGACTCCTAACGATCATAGTCAAACCGATCAGACAATTGCTGGAAACCAATCCGATAAACGGCTATTTTTTTTGGTACGACTCGGTGGAAAGGACTATAAAGCACTTTTCGATCCTGGCCCCATGGTCTCTCTTGTACGATCAGATGTTGTCGAACAGTACAAGTTTAAATGGAGACCTGTCAAGGTTATCGTCAAAGGTGTGGCTGGACCAGCACTTAAAGTCCTTGGCCTTATCGACATTCTATTCTGTGTGGAAGGCCTTGATGGCAATATCCAACTTAGAATTGTAGAGAATATTGAGCATTCCATCATTCTCGGTATGGATTTTCTACAACATTGGAATATGGAAGTCAAATTAGGCGAAGCTATCTGGCGTATTGGCGAGAGTGATTTGAGACACTTCGTCAGAGATACAGCTCATGACATTGATTCGAGGATTTCCGCTGAATGTGCTGGTATAATTGAGATACAGGACGACCAGCGAAAACAAGTCAAATAGTTAGTTGAAAGCCTACTCTTGCCCTCGGGAGATGTTCACGGCTTTACGACGTTACCGGAGCACCACATAGAGGTTGAGCCTGGTGCAAGACCGGTTCATCATAAGCCAAGACCTATGTCTCCCAAGTTCCTCGAATTTGCCCAGAGTGAGGTCAAAAAGATGTTTGACAAGGGCATTGTTGAACCGAGTGCGAGTGATTGGTCAGCTGATCCGGTCATCGTTCGCAAGGACGAAGGAAGTTATCGCTTCTGTATCGATTTTCGAGACCTTAATGCAGTCACAAAACGTGATTCTTATCTAATTCCTAATATGGATACCATATTGGATAAGCTGCATAATGCAAGGTATATATCAAAAATTGATCTTAAGAAAGCGTACTTCCAAATATTAATGGCCGAGGCGAGCCGGCATTATACTGCATTTGCTGTACCAGGATCGGGGCTGTGGCAGTTCACGACAATGCCCTTTGGCCTCATGAATGCTCCTATGACCTTTGCTCGGCTTATAGATGCAATTGTCGGGCCTAAGGTGGAACCTCATGTGTTTGGTTATTTAGACGACTTGATCGTCATTACCGAAACTTTTGAGGACCATATAAAATGGCTCGAATACGTACTAAGGACGTTGAATGACGCTGGACTCGAAGTGAATCGAGAGAAGTGTGAGCTTTGTTGTTCCAGCGTAACGTTCCTGGGTACAAATTGGACGTGGACGGCTTGAGGTCTGATGAGGAACGAGTCGCTCCAGTCCTTAATTACCCTACTCCTCGTAATGTCAAACAGCTGAGATCCTTCCTCGGGATAAAAGACTAGTACTCTCGATTCATTAATCGAGAAGCTGACATTAAAGCTCCCCTTACCAAGTTACTTCGTAAAGACCAGGCTTGGGATTGGGGCAAGGAGCAGGAGGAAGCGTTTCGTCAGCTTAGAGTTGCGTTAGCTGAAGCGCCTGTATTAGCCCGTCCAGACTTTTCTAAGCCATTTACCGTCCAAAGTGACGCTAGTGACTTAGCAATAGGTGTGGTATTGACGCAACTGGACGACGAGGGTTTCGAGCATCCGATTGTCTACGTCAGCCGATTATTAAATCGCGCTGAACGTAATTACATGACAACGGAAAAGGAATGCTTGGCTCTCATATGGGCTATTAAGAGATTGAGACCATACATTGAGGCCTATCGATTCACGGCTCTGACCGACCATAGTGCTCTCATATGACTCAAAAATTTCAAGGAGCCGTCGGGTAGGTTAGCACGATGGATACTTGAAATGCACCAATGGGACTTTGAAATTGTGCGTAAGAAAGGAGCCTTGCACTATGTCCCGGACGCGCTTTCTCGTGCCATCAACCCAAACCCCGACGAAGAAGAGATTGCCTTGTTCGAAGTAATTACAAACCCATGGTATATTGCTTGATTAAACGATGTGCCCTCATGCCCTCACAAATTTCCGGAGTGGAAAATTGAGGATGATATGCTATATCGTTTTACAAGTGATAAACTCTTGGACTCTTTATCAGAATGAGAGGAAGGCTGGCGTCTTGTGCTACCCTTAGAGCAGAGGAACCGAGTTCTAGTAGATTCTCATTTCCGCCCAGCTATGGGTCACATGGGAATTGAAAAAACTTACGAACGCGTTGCAAGAGATTACTATTGGCCAGGTATCTACCACGATACCCACCAATTTGTCTTACGGTGTCTGATATGTCAAAACTATAAGATGTCTCAAGCAGGTCCTCAAGGCTTATGATTTAAATTTCCCGTACACTTTCCTAAGGTGCGTAAGGCATGTCTGCTAAACTGGCACCAAAGTATGACAGACCCTTTGAAGTTAAAGAAGTACTATCTCCAGTAGTTCTGAGACTAGAAGAGTCTGGTCGGAAACGGACCGAGGTACACATATTTGATGTGAAGATATATGTACCACCTCGGGTTGCCATGTAAAGCGGTAGGGAAAACGTATCGGCGTACGTGAGAACAGTCAGCGATGACTAGGCTTGGTGACTGTATGCCACGTCAATATCATACGAAGCACGAATAATCATTGAAGCAACCTCCAATTGAAGAAACAAAGAGAAGTGTACAGCGTGCAGTCGTGGATAGATTGTGCCTTTCTTTCGACTCGGCCGAGGGAAGTGGAGTCTATGGGGGGGGGGGGGGCTTTGTGGCGGAAATCGTCACACAATCTATTCACGACGAATAGAATATTTAAATTCGCAAATTGTGAGTCGTCGGAGCCTTTCGTATGTCAAGGCCAACCGACGACACTTGTTTGTTTCATCTACGAGTGTACAATTACGCGCGCGAATATACGTAGGGATGAGAGCGCGAGAGAGTGTGTGTGTGTTTCCCCACTCTCATCCCTTTTTCGAGAAATTAGGCGATCGCCTAATCAGTGTGTATCAAGACGGATTATTGGTTTATCGTGATCGCGTGCTGCTCGTGAGTGCCGAAAGCGCGCCCCAATCCCTCCTGCATTAAGCTCTGTGAACGGCTGTTCCAGAGCAGGGCTAAGTGCCGAGACCCGGGTGGACGTACACCGTGTGTGTCCCGTGAGGTGTGGGTTTGTGTGTCAAAGGACGGGGTCGTGCGCGTGTGATACCGCGGATCGCGACTCACTCGCCGCGGCAAGGACCGCCTTCACCACCTCAACCACCGATCATCCCCTTGTCAAGGAGGTCGACCAGTCGTCGAGGATCGGCTGGGCCATCCCCGAGGAGCGTCACCGGTGAGTACCTGATTTCACTATCGTGACCCTCCCCCTCCCTTGTGTGTGTGTGTGTGTGTGTATATCGGGAGTGTGTTCGGGTACGACGGTACTCGAACAGCGGTTCCTGGGAGCGAAACCTGTCGCAGGCGAGGATCTCGATCCGACAGGTTTCCCGGGACTTCCGCCCGCGCGTATTCTGTATTGTCGCGGCACATGGCCTGGATGGCGATTTTGTTAAATTATAATAAAATAAACTTATCTTTTATTTTATTTTAATTAATTTCGTATATTTATTGTGTTCTCCCCGCTCCCGCCGACATTCTATTAATTTACAATAATCGTGTCGAGGCAAGGAGGATCGCCCGAATCCTCCACACCGTTCGTCCCAGCGAACTCGTGTTCCTGGCGACAGCCCGCATTTCGCAATAACAAAATAATTAATTGTGTGCGCGGTTGTGCGCACAAGTTCATTATGGTACAATAACAGAATGTCTTATACTTAATTAAAATAGTTATATTTATTATAGAGCCGCGGTGGCTCATGGGTAGAGCCCCCGACTCTCACACCGAGGGTCGTGGGTTCGATCCCAGACGTGTACCTCTGAAAATTTTTTCATGTGCATTTTTCGAACACCGCGACTCAGTGGCTCGGCGTGTCACTATAATGTGACGCCAGTTCGGGTGCGCGTGCGTTTCGTGCACTTGTCAGTGCATGAGAGGCACGGGCATCTGAACTATAGGGAACATTAGGGACGCGAAGATGTAAAGAGGATCGCGGTGGTTCCATCGGGAGGACAGGAAACTGTAATTATTAGACTAATTACAGTGACCGATGATATCTTCCGATGGACACAAGCACCACTGTTTCAACTACATGTGCTTTGTTTACAGACACACCGTTCACCTCCGTCGCTGATTAGCCCTGGCAGCATAAATAGAGCGACGTTAAATAACATAAAAAAAAAAAAAAATAGTATATTATTAAAATAGTTATTAAATAGTTATCCCGGATTAGCCCTGGCAGCATAAATAGAGCGACGTTAAATAACATAAAAAAAAAAAAAAATAGTTATATTATTAAAATAGTTATTAAAATAGTTATATTATATAATAAAATAGTTATATATATATATGCCAAAAGATTTAAATAGAAGTTTACAATTATATAATTTATTTAAAAAATTAATAAATGTTTTCAAATGTTATGAAAAAAATGATTATTATGGAATATATTTTAAAATTTATGTACACTTGACGTGAAATCACCCACATATATTTTATTAAGGGGACTAGCCTGGGTTAAAATTGAAAAGACAATTCAATATAATAAGTAATAATTTTTTTCATAACAATTGAATATATTTCTTAAGTTTCATTACTATTATTAATTTTTATTTAAATTTTTTTGGCCAATTTATATGTAGTATAACCTTCAAACCTAGTAAAAATTCAACATTTAAGGTTAAATAAAACTCTAATTTTGCTATTAATTGGGCATTTATTGAGTATTTTATGATAATTGGCACTTTTCTGGCTTAAAAACGTTCCATTTATGGGACAGGATATCCCAGCAACCATTTCATCGAATAGGCTGAAATTTTAACAGTAACTTTTAAATATTTTTAACCCACTGGATTGAAATAGACTGTGTTAATATTGTAAATAAATTATACTTGTCAAATTATTTAGAGAAATTAAAAAATTGTGTAATAAACAGATAAATAATTAATTTTTATTAATAAATATTACGAATTTTATTACAATTCTGTTTTATTTAAGTGGACTAAAATTATGTTTTGCTATTACTATACTAAAATTACAGCTTATTCGATAAAGTAGTTCCTGCGAGTTTGTTTACAATTTCGATCTCGTCTTCCTCTCTCCGGGCGCTCCCTCCACGCATAGCTTTCGGTCTCACTGCACCACCCATTGCCGGCTGCCGCACTCTCGAAGATTGGCTCTAAATAATAATATTTGACTAACAATAACTTAATAAATAAGTTCCAAATCAAAGTTGGTCTAATAAAAATGTGGTTTAGAATTTACTGACCTCCTAAGCAATAACGTCCTATTTACAATTTTTTAAAATTTTGAGTTTTTTGGATATCTGGAAAAATAAATATGATTTGTAGCTATTGCTCTAAGTAAAATGGCTCTTAATGTTTTTTGAGTTAGTAAAAAACACTAAGAAAGATTGTCCTAACTATCAAAAAGCATCGTATCATGCATCGAACTATTTACGAAAACTTGATTTTCTCGATTTTATGTTTTTGTCAAATAGGATGTTATTGCTTAGGAGGGCAGTTTAGAGCTCTGTATGTGTGCGAAAGCAACGGAATAAATTTCAGAACACCCTGTGTAATGTGTAATTAAAAATAAGGTATTTAGTTTTATTTATCAAGTAATCAATGTGTATTCCATTTCGTATTCATATCAGAATGTATACCCAGATATTTGGCTTCTGTTACTCGCTTAATTAACTCATTGCTTATCTTAATATCTATCTTGTCTGGTACACTTTTATAATAATTTCCAAATGTGACATAAACAGTTTTCTATATGTTTAGAGTTAATTTGTTTAATCTAAGCCAAATAAAGACCCCTTCTAGATATTCATTCATCTTTGCTTCAACCTCTTTCCATGTTACTCCTGTGACAGTAATAGTTGTATCATCAGCATATGATAGTATGAAGTTATCTGGCATCTTGGTTAGTAAATCATTTACATACAATATAAAAAGTAGAGGCCCAAGGATAGTTCCCTGAAGAACCCTGTTTTAATTATTTCTTGCGTGCCATTTCTTAGTTTTTGTTTCCTGTTGCTTAGGTAATTGTTAATCAAACCATGAGCCTTTCCTCTTACTCCGGATGCATATAATTTATTTAATAATATTTTATGATCTACGATATCAAAAGCTTTAGCAAGATGTAGGAAGGTAATGGCAATAGGTTTACTTTGATCAAGTTTATCTTATATTCAATTCGCTATAATGCTTAATGCATCGTTAGTTCTTATATTTTTAATAAATCCAAATTGTTTTTTACTCAGTATTTTGCTTTTGTATATAAAATCAGTAATCCTCTTATGTATTATCCTTTCAAAAATTTTGGCAATGTTGGATATCAAGGATGTGGGTCTGTAGTTACCCCATCTCATCTTTCTTCCCAGCCTTGTAAATTGGGATTACTTCTATTCTTTACAATTGATCAGGCCATATTAAATGTTCTATACATAGGCAGAAAACATAGGCCAAAATGTCTAAAATGTTTTTTGCAATAGTCTTAAGAGTTTTTGCATTAATCCTATCAACTCCACCGATTTTAAGCTTTAGTTCATTTATAATCTTTAAAATCTCCAATTTGTTTGTGGATTTAATGAAGATTGTTTTTGGATTATTATTAAGCATTTCTAGCAATCTCTGATTTGGTGTTTTTATTTTTTTATTTAGTCTTCCCTAATTTGCAGTAAAAATAATTTATACTGATAGCAATTTCTTTTTTAATTTTTATTAATTTATCGTCCATTTTCATTTGTTTTCAGGGGCCTTATTCAGTAATTTTAACGCAAGCGCTAAGTACGATTTAACGCCAAAATTTGTCGATAAAAGTCACTTAACGAACAAACTTTGGCGTTAAATCGTACTTAGCGCTTGCATTAAAATTACTGAATAAGGCCCCTGGAAGTATTATTTTTTCTTTTAGTTCTACCAATTTTATTATTCATACATGACCAGAGTTTTTTAGGATTATTTTTATTTACGTCAATCAATTTTTTGTTAAATTTTAATTTTGCATTATAGAATGTACACCCTTCATGGTCAACACAAAATTAAAAATAACGATTTTTCAGGGTTAAACCCAGGTTCTAAATGAAATTAACAACCAATTTTGATGGTAAAAGTTGTACGGCGTTTCGACTGCCAGGTTTTGCAGACCTCTTCAAGTACTATTTATTGAACAAAAAACATAAATAAATATACAAAAAACTTTTTGAATAATAACAGTTCACATGTGTAATACGTTACGTATAGCATTACGGCATATATAGGCTCAACGGATATCAGACGTATTACACATTTCTTTAAAAAAATAAACATTTGCTGCCAAGAGTAATATTACAATTACCTTAGTTTTATTCATAGTTAGGAGGGAAAGTATCTTTCAACAGCTCTATGTAACTGTAAAATTTATAATTTATGTTTGAAGTATGTTTATCGTAGAAATCGACTCCTGATTACAGCGCTATTCAAAGCCTCGATATCAAGCGGCTATCAACGGAGGCTATGGTTTCGCATCCCCTTTAGGCTAAATTCTTTATTATAAAATTTATGAGTATTCATATCGAACACGGAGTTTATAGTTTATGATTGAAAATAAATATTTATAGGCACGATCGCTATACCTGATAGTGCCTTATATATTTACCTGCCCGACAAATAATATTTTTCAAAATATTGAATATTCATTGTACAATATTGTTTCAAAGTAAAATATATTGATCACTGTCATTTTTCCAATGTATTTATGTATTTTGTATGTATGTGATGATGGATTCAGTTTATCTCTAATATTTTTCTACCGATTTACCTGAAATTTCTAGTGAAAATGTGTTAAAATATAAGAAGCTGATATTCTTTATACCGTTATTATCCGCTAAAGGTATTCGAAATTGTAAACAATACATCAATTTGCATGTGGTGCAACGTATGCGCTTTCCACGAAAATTAAAGACGAGAAGATTAAATTCTCCAAATTAATCTGTTAGAAATTCATAAAATTATTCTTTTAAAAATATTAATTACTTTTTAAGCATCATAAATATTAAAACGTGCATTTTAATCCTTACTAAAGTTGAATATACGCGATTTAATTTATAATGTACGTTTAAAATGTTGTTTTTAATCTTTTTATTTCCATATTTTCGACTTTAGGGTTTAGAGTATATTTTACCACTAGTGTTAAAGTTCGTAAAATTCCTTATGTTTATGTCATTTTCGATTTTATTTTCTTTCATCTGAGTTGTATTGTAAATACCAACTATTTTTAGTTTTGGATTAGTCTGTTTTTCTAGTACTATTTCACACTGCTTTAGATTATTTTTTAGTGCCAGCTCAGTAGCTTCTACACTTTTATCATTTATGCAACTTATTTCGATTTCAGTATTGTCTTTTTGTGTGATGTATTTTGTTTGTATGTTTTTATGATATTTTCTATGATATTTTCTTGTTCGTTATCTGTGCGTTTGACCGTGATTTTAGGAAATTTTTCGATTTTGGTTGAAGATCATTGATTATTTCAGCATAAGATTTTTTGGTTGGTTGTGGTTCTGTGCATTTTGTCTTTGTAGTTCAATTAATTCTTTTTGCACTTTGTCCTTATCTTGTAGTTCAACAACAAGTTCTTTTAGTAACGCGTTCTTTTTCTCAAATGTCTCTTTATCATGTCATATTTAATCTCGATCCCAAAGGAAGAAAAATATATTTTCTAGTAATATTTTTTTTAATCAAACTTAGAAACTTTTTCTCTTATTTTTGTCGCCTGAGATTTTGTCTCGCTTGATATCTCACCTGAGCTTCTTCAGTTGGGGAAATTTACGAGTGGCAGTCGCTTTACGGTCCTTACTTTGCATCAACCACCGTTTTCCGCATATCTGAAAATAATTGGCTTTCCGTACCGTACCGCAACGCCGGCGCTTACGAGTCTACTAGAACGTTTAATACACAGTAATACTTGGCATTACTATCTGCATTCGAGACAGCTCTACACTTGACTCCAACAATATTTGTATCTTTTTTGGTCATTTGTTGCTTGTAAAATTAGAGCAAATAATAAATCACAGAATTCACCGAGAAAGTTGCTTACTATTTACGTTACTAGTATTTGCATTTTACTTAATATTTACTGCATTTATTTGAAATAAAGTTTATTTTGACAAATAATAATATAATTTGTTTTTATTAAAGCGAAACATTTTATTAATATATTAATTAATTTCTCTATATTATACCCCGCGTAAAAATATAAACTATTGCCACTATATTGCCGAACAATGGGCAATAGCTATTGCAAACATATTGCCAATATGTTGCCGCGACAATTGGCAATGTATTGCCAAAATATCTCCAAACGTACAACCGCCCATATCTTTGCCAAATATTGGCAGTAGTTACTATCTTACCTTTTGTAAACTATTACCAATATGTTAGCCATATCTCATAAATTTAAAAAAAAAATAAAAAAAAATATTAGCCAGCCGCGGGATTTGAACCTGTAATCTTTAGATCCGAATGCTGACTCTTTACCACTGAGCCATTTTGCTATTTTGTTATTAAGAGTTAATTTCAGGTTATAAAGAACAGTTGAAAATGTGGTTAAAAAATTTCTAAGTCCAAAATTTTATGAATTCAACTGTTCTTTATAGCCTGAAATTAACTCTTAATAACAAAATAACAAAATGGCTCAGTGGTAAAGAGTCAGCATTCGGATCTAAAGATTGAAGGTTCAAATCCCGCGGTTGGCTAATATTTTTTTTTATTTTTTTTTTAAAATTTATGAGATATGGCCAACATATTGGTAATAGTTTACAAAAGGTAAGATAGTAACTATTGCCAATATTTGGCAAAGATATGGGCGGTTGTGCGTTTGGAGATATGTTGGCAATACATTGCCAATTGTCGCGGCAACATATTGGCAATATGTTTGCAATAGCTATTGCCCATTGCTCGGCAATTTAGTGGCAATAGTTTATATTTTTACGCGGGACCCTATGACATATGCTCTCAAAATTTCACTCCTTACTGCCTGATTTGTAAGGCTAGTCCCTAGTAGAATTGAAATCCATTTAGTGAGCAGTACCAAGCCAGTTAAACTAGAAATAGGTTAAAACTAGGTATATTTTTGGGCTTGCGATGAAACGCTTTTTTTAACCTTTCCTAGCTATTTTATAGAATAATCTATAAATGTTAGGAATAACTAAGTATTTTGAAGCTTGTAAAACTAGTTTCCGTAAGCAGGATACCTGGCGCATTATCGGATTAATTTAGTGATTAATTTATAAAAGTTAAAATATCTTGAAAATGAGTGTTTGTACGACGCAAACAATCGCCGGACTCGATCGGAAATGGTAAACGGGATCAAATTTCACAACATGCTTCGCATTTTGTTTAGAACATTACCCAGAAATGAATACTTTATTTTGCTCATTCCAATAAATGTGCAAGAAATGGGCGAAAAAGCCTTTCATCGGGAGTCAATACCTAACCATTTTCGCTGTCCATTTATTAATTTCCCAGCTATTTCTTATATTCTGAATTCTACTAGGGGTACAGCTAGTAAAAAAAAACTAAAGAAACGCGAATGGTTTATTAACTATTTGCCTTCTTGTAAACATTTTATATAGTAGCTGATGTAAATCTGGACATGATACGGATTAACGGTTGAGTCAGAAATACTTTGGTTTTAGGGAAATTAGAACTACCAATTATAATATTTTTTTTTTTTATTATTTTAACGTCGCTCTTTTTATGCCCGGTGCTAATCAGCGACGGAGGTCATACGATGTCTTGGTAAAGAAAGCACTTGTTGAAAATACATTCGCCAGTGGTGCTTGTATCAATCGGCCGGGACCGGGAATCGAACCTGGAACCTCCAGATTACGAGCCCGACGTCCTACCGACCGAGCCATCGCAGGCCTCACCAATTATAATATAAGGTGATTCACAAATGTTGATGGCATATTTGTATAATCAACCTCTAATATTAAATATTAAAGTTTTTTCGAAAAAAAGTTGGAAAAGAAAATAAAAATAATTTTACATTTAAAAGAGATGTTGTATTTATTGTTTATATTTTAACGTAGTTTAAGTTAGATTCAATTTTATGGTTATTTACATAATGATAAGCGATTATTTAGTACTATGGAAAAATTTGTCAAATATGAGTCTCTGCACATTATCTGAAGTACTTTGTTAGAATTGATAAATAACACATATATATTTTCCAATATAAGTTCCACAACTTGGATCATTGCTTATCACGTCGGAATTTGGAAAGATACGAATAGAGCCCAATGAAATATGTGTAATTCAAAGAGGAATGAGATTTGCAGTTACTGTCTATGGACCGTCAAGGGGATATATTCTTGAAGTTTTTGATAATCATTTTGAATTGCCTAATCTAGGACCCATTGGTAAGATATTTTACTGTTGTAAACAAATCATTAATTTATAAGACGTATTAACTAAAAATAATAAATTTTATAGGTGCAAATGGTTTGGCAAATCCAAGAGATTTCCAAACGCCAGTCGCGTGTTATGAAGATAAAGAGGTTTCTTATAAAATTATCAACAAATATCACGGACATTTATTCATCGCTAATCAGAATCACAGTCCGTTTGATGTTGTTGCCTGGCACGGTAACTATGTCCCTTATAAGTACAATCTAAAACGGTTTATGGTCATCAATTCAGTATCATTTGATCACTGCGTAAGTACAATAAATTAATTGTCAATAAAATTACATTTATTTTACTAATCATTTTCACTAATATTGTAAAGATGTCAAAAGCAACTTGCGTAAATAGTCGTCTAAAAAATTCCGTATTACGTCACATATATAATAATATAGTGCAATGATATATTTAGTAATGTGAAACACAATGTATAATTTCCATAAATTTTATAATTAAAATATATCTTACGACAATGAGTATTATTACACAATGCTTGAATTAAAATTAAAAAAGAAGTTTGATTTAAAGTTGAAAAAGAATTCGATATTAACAATTATTAATTTTTTTACACGGAGAAAAGAAATATTAATAGTTACTAGAAAATTAGTAATGGTTACTAGATTTTATATTAAATTCAATATTTATTTTATTTTATTTAAACCATAATAAATACAAAATACATATGTATCCCTATAGAGGTATACTAAGATACCTGTACATAGGCTGGCTATACTTAAACACTAACTATATACTATTGACTTAATAACTAAATTTAAAATATTAAGAGTTTACATCTTACAACTTAACAAAATAATAAAATGTAACCTCAAAAATAACATTTCATAAAATTCAGTAACATTTCATAAATTACTATAATCATTAACTATTAATTTGTAAAAAATATTTTTAATTTATTTTTTACATTAACTTTATTGTAATTTAACCTTCTGAGATCATCAGGCAACAAATTGAATGATTTAATGGCAACAACAAAACTATTTTTATCACTAATTGCTCTACTTAATTTAGGCAATTTCACATTTCTAAATCTTGTCTTTCTATCAGTGTTTATATTTATATATACATTTTTTAATTTATCATAATGAAACATTAATGATTCTAATGTAAACATCTGTCTTATTCTCAATGGATACTTCAAACCCAATTCAAATTTTCTATCTATTATCTTGAGTATCCTTGACTGTAATATTTGCAAAGATAAAAGACAATTATTATAAGCACCTCCCCATGCAATTATACCATAACTTGCTAAACTATGGAATAGAGCGTAATAAACAAGCAACAGTGTTTTAGAATCCAATATTTTTCTTAATTTTGCAAATACAAAAACTAAATAATTAGTTTTTTTAATAATATGCTCAATTTGCTTATTCCATTTTATATTACAATCAAAATATACCCCCAGATATTTATGATTACTTACTCTAGTAACAGGTTGGTCTCGTATAAAAACATTCAATACATCTGAGACACTGTCACTATAACTACCAAATGTCATATAAACCGTTTTATTAATATTTAGTGATAACCTATTTAGAGCTAGCCAATTTGAAACTTGACATAAATAAATATTCATCTTATTCTGAGCTTCAGTCCATGTATTATCACAGGTTATTATAACAGTATCATCAGCATATGACATAATGGAATCATTAGGTAACTCTTCCAATAAGTCATTTACATACAATATAAAAAATAATGGACCCAACACTGTCCCTTGTGGAACACCCCTATCAATAATTTTACTATCACTTAAACTATTAGGTAATTTAACCCTTTGTTGCCTTTCATAGAGATAGCTGGATATTAACTCCAATGCTGTACCTCTAATTCCATACCTTTCTAATTTATCTAACAAAATTCCATGATCAACAGTGTCAAACGCTTTCACAAGGTCCAAAATAGTTGCAACTACAGGTTCACTCCTATCTAATTTACCAAGAATAATATTAGTCAAGTTATATAGAGCTTCCGATGTTCCCCTACCTTTCATAAAACCATATTGATTTACTGATATAATATTATGTTTATGTAAAAATGTTTCTAACCTATTGTATATAATTTTTTCAAAAATCTTAGCAATATTAGATATAAGCGAAATCGGCCTGTAGTTTGACATAGTAGATTTTACACCGTCCTTGAAAATAGGAATAACATCAGCACTTTTTAATTGTTTTGGCCAAATAGATTTTTCAATACATAAATTAAATATATATTCTAAAGGTTTTACTATATATTCCGATATTACTTTTAACGACATAGAGTTAATATAATCAACCCCACCCGTTCTATCTTTCATGTCATATATTATTTTTTGTATCTCAAAACTATTCGTTGGCATAATAAAAAATGATTTTAAATTTCTCTTTGGTAATTTCAAATCCAATCCAATTGGCTGCTTAATTTGTTTACTCAAATTGGATCCAACTTCGCAGAAAAAAGAATTAAGAGCACTCGCAATATCACACTCATTTTCAATTTTTTTATCATTTTGTATTAACAAATTTATTTTACTTTCTTTATTAATTTTTCTACCAAGATTTCTGTTTATTTCTTTCCATAATTTTTTAATATCCCCACTATTAGATTTGATCAAATCTCTTTCATATTTGAATCTAGCATCCATAATAACCTTATCTAATATTTTGACATATTTTTTATACTTCTCTCTTGATTCCAGACAATTAGGATTTTTTTCCATATATTATATAGTATTTCCTTAGTTCCACAAGATACAAGTATCGCATTAGTGATCCATCTCTTTCTTGGGATAGAATTGTTTGTTGATTTCCTGGATTTGATAACAGTTGATTTATCAATACAACATTTTATAATTTTAATAAATTTTTCAACAGCAAAATCAGGATCCTCAATTGAATATACTGCATTCCATAAATATGTACACACACCGTTAATTGAATCTTTGAATTTCCGGAAATGCCTATTTATTCGCGCCATCGTCCGCCGCGTATTAACAGCACTGCTAACCTCAGTTGTCACGCGACGGACGATGGCGCGAATAAATAGGCGTTTCCGGAAATTCAAAGTTTCAATTAACGGTGTGTGTACTTGCTAAATATTTTAGTTTTTTATAGTTAATCGATTTATTATTTTTACCCTTATTTACTAATTGTTTCATTTTTATATCATCAAAAATTATAAACAAAGGAAAATGATCATTAAATAGATTATTTAATTTTAATGATGTAATACCTAATGATGAAGTCTTCTTATATATGTTATCAATACAAGTACCTTCAAGGTTATCTATTGAAGGTCTAGTAATTCCCGTAAAACATGGAATATATTCATTTTCCAATATAATATTTAAAAATTCCTGATTTAATATACTATTATATGTATTTTCACTTGTAATATTTTTATGTAATATATCTATATTAAAATCTCCAACTAAAAAGTGTTCACCAGTATTTCTATATCTATCCCAATATTTTTTTATACTTAAAATAAAATCTGGTTTAGGTATATCATGTGATCTATATACTGCCGAAATTTTTAAATTTTTATTCTCTAGTATAATATTAGATAATAATATTTTGATATTATCAATTTGTATGATTTGTGTATTTTCTATTAATCCATTTTTTATATACATAACAACACCATCAGCTTTGTTTATTTTGCTTTCATTATAATACATCTTATATCCATTCAGTTTATAGAGTTCTTGGTAATCTAACACCCATGATTCCGAGCAAACAACAACAAAATGTTTAACCTTTAAAGTCTCAAGGAACACTTCTAGTTTATGAAAATTTGCTTTTAAACTCCTTACATTAACATATAATAATAATTTACTATTACATGCTAATTGCTCGTTAAGAATCTGTATATTGTCAACATTTTTCTCCCTATCTATAATAGAATTAAAATCCACTTCTATATTGACAAACATAGATAAAATATTTCTTTAAATACAAAATCTCAAAATAAATATAAATAATTTCTTCCTTTCAACTTACGCGTGGTTTATTAAATATCGACCGTCGGTACGCGTAGTCACCTTCTTTATTAATAAACTTATTCAAAATAGGTTTTACCTTATAGTCCGTTATATCTATAAGTTTTCTTATTTTAGTTTTAAAAATTTCACATTTCTCACTATCTGTTGACACATGGTTAACCTCAAGATTCTTATTATATTTACTGTTACTAAACGAACAATTTATACATACTGGATTATTCGATTGATAACACTTAGAAGTATCATGATTTTGCGCACATATTAAACAAACAGTTTCATTTTTGCATTTCATAGCATTATGACCAAACCTGCCACATTTATGGCAAGGATTAATATTTATATAATCAAACACTTTACAATTTTGATAATCCACATAACTCTATTATTATTTTCTTGTATGAATTTATGTATATCACTAGACACTTCCACTATTAAAGATTGCATATTATTATACTTATTAAAATAAGAATGTATCACTTTACAAGAGTCCTTTAAACCATTAAAATTTCTCTTATTGATGTCATCACTTAAAGTTTCATTGTCCATTTTTTTAACATTATTTATACCAACAATTTTTACTTTTGGTTTAACTAATTTTTCTTCTTCAATTCTACAAATATGGTGTAACTTATTTACCATCACATCAATAGCTTTTTTAGTACAATCTCCATTATCACACTTTACTATTATTTCACTATCATTTTTAATCACAACACTTTTAGTTTGTATAGATTTTTCCTTTGTAAGAATTTGAACCACTAACGTTTGAAGTTTCTCTATTTTATCTTGTTTATTATTTTTTCTAATTATAATTTTTGGAGTTATTTTTGTTTGTTGCTTGTTATTGTGCATTACTTCCGAATATAATTTTACATTACTATTCTTTTGAACATTTTCTTTCTCCTTACTTATTAGTTCCTTCAAAATTAAATTTTTGTCTTTAAGTTCGTTATTCAGTTCTTTTAATAATGCATTTTCAATTCTCAGTTTTTCATTTTCAGTCTTATCACCTAATATTGTTTCATCAAGATTGGTTATATTATCTACTGTGATTTCGTGAATTTCATCAATTATCTGCTTTTTAATTTCACTACGTTGATTAGCTTTAATTTGTGCTATTAATTTTCTCATATCATTATTTAATATTGACTCACCATTTTTAGAGGTTATGTTAACCTCCTCGTGTTCATTGCAAATAACTAACACATCACTTAAAATTCTTTTTTCACCAGTTAATTTATTAAAATGTTCTGCATGAAACACATTTTCACATAATATACACACAACGACATTTATACACTGTCTAGGGTGACATTTAAGAGGTCAGGCTTCCCGCCCGCCATCTTGGCGTTCGAATATATCGGATACACTTTTGACTGATTAGGTATAAGATTTTGTACTGAGTACTAAAAAGTTACGTAATCTTTTAAAAATTATTTTGTCTCCAATCGACTGTGACAGAGTATAAGATATTTTATACTCAGTCGAAAAATAACCTTATAGTTTTTTATTTAATATATCTCCAGCACGTTAAAATAATAAAGCCTCTATCGCGTCTAAATATCGATGGCCTGCCTGACGATCCGCTTTCGCTCTCGTGATCATCCTCCTCGATAGTTCAACTAGGCTAGACCCGGACTCATAACCGGCCCCATTCTTCGTAAATCCGGATCTTTCATCTATTGCCTTGATTCTTGTAGTAACTAGGACTTTTCTTATGGGCTTTCTCGACAGTGCGACTGCTACATTTAGACGACCGGGTCTGCATTTAGTTTCAAAACGTACTTCGTGAACATTAGACATCATTGCATAACTCGTGAGTTTGGATCCTTATGCGTTTGTAACCATACAAGTGGTTTATGATCTTGTATAAGATAAAATTTTCGTCCAAATAAATATGGTCGAAAATGCTTAATACAAAATATATTGTTACTCCATTCTTTATTAAACAGTGTTCCAGCGTTTTTCAACATTTGAAAAAATTCGAGAAACGTATGCGACGGGTTGATCTTTTCCTTTATCACCTCGACTTAAAACTCCAGCAATTGCGTAGCCTGAAGCGTCAGTCGTTAGATTAAAAATAATCTCGAAATTTGGAAAAATTAATACCAATTTTTCGCATAATCTAATGCGTAATGTCTCAAATGCCGTTTCTGTTTCTTCTACCCGTCTAAATTATGCGTAATTTAAAAAAAAAATCTGTTAAAGGTTTTGTAATTTTTAAAATTTCGTAAATAAGTTTAATTTTTTTAACAAATCAATTATTATATGTAATTTTTATCGAGCTCTACTGCTTCATCTGACAAATGTATCCCGCTTTCATGCCGATTTTTAAAAAATCTTAACAAACTTGCTAAAGATTTGTCCGGATTTTCAACACAAAAATCTGGATTTATTTTAAGCACCTGCTTAAGCAAACTTGAAGCCATATATATTTATTTCGAGAATTATATTTTTTATTGGTAGTGATGATCTGTGCTAATAAAGAAGATAATTGCTCTAAACCTTCTTTAATTTTTAGTACGAGCCCCCACTTGTTACGTCCTAGGGTAGACATAACGGAGAAAAATAAACGAAATTAATTTAAAATAAAATAGAGATTTCCTCGTTTTAATACGCGTCAAGGATGGCTGACAATTTCCCTCGTTAAAGCACAGGTCATAGAGCTTTTCAAAATGTACGTGCATTAGTAAGTCTGAGGTGTAACAATGAGTAAAAGTGAGGCAAGGGAAAACCAACCTTATCCAGATTGGAGATCTATGACTGACCGGTGGTTGCATCTGTTCTGTTGCCTCTTTCGCTCTCGTTGATCTTAGACGCAGCGGCTCCCTTATACTAAAAATACAGTATGGACTAGTTGGAATTTAAAAGGATACGAAAATGACAGGTGTCTAGTGATTTAATGAGACTGAGCAAATAACTTTCAATTCTCTAGCTTTATTTTACGTTGAGTCTACAGGTTGTTTCTGAAGACAACATGTACCTTACTAAAGGAAAGACTATATATTATATAATATTTATATATTTATATAATAAATATCGTGTGGAATAGTTTTTCATTTCAGTCCCTGATGAGGAGCAGCAGCGAGCTCGAAACGTCGGACAGCATATTTGGGGTTAGTAGATTTTTGGTGCAGGGGGGCCGTCAGATTGCTTTATTAATAATTTGTTTTTATTTACAGTTAGTGTTTATATTTTTTATTTTTTATTTTTATTATTTTTATAGATTCTTCGGGAATTCCCGAAAAATCTCATAATAATTGCAAATAACCCGATAAGCCGAAATACTTTAACCCTTTGAAGCATATATTTTTCGGGTCAGTGTCAGCGCGCCAGGGTGTCATTGTGCCAGGGCCGCTAGAAAGGTCTGTTCGCGCGAGTTTGGGAGGTGGTCTGTCGCGACAAGAAGGCTTTCCAACTTGACTAAATTTACGTACTAAATTCAAATTTGTGCGCTGGTTAAGCAAATTTCTTTTGTCTGTGTTTATATCATAAAATCGCATGAGAGAAAATTCATGTTACTAGATGTACCTTGATTTAAATACTAATTTTATATATTATGTAATTATGCAGTAGCTAAGTAAATAAATCATAAAGAAATTATGAAATTCTTTAGTTATATTAATGTCGTCCACGTAGTTGAAATTGTAGATTAGGTATTATATCGATAATTGATAAACACACTGTATTGTTTACATTACATTGCAACGTTTCGATGGAAATTCTCCATCCTCTTCATGCATTACCTTTATTACACATATTTTACATTAGATTATAATAACCAGATTGAATATACATATATTATATTATTGCATAGGTAACTTACTACACGTCGATATTCATTAAAAATTATAAAAATTCTTTCGTAGTATCTCTGAATCGTTGCACTATGAATTAAAGACAAAGTATAATAAATACATATTCTCGAAGATAAGTATTGCACAGAAGTTAAGGTTATATAGCCAACATTTACCTCTCCTTTATGTGATTTACACATTATTATAAAAATAGAAAACAATAAAATAAAATAAATAAATAAACAATAAATAAATAAATAAATAATTGGAACAAAACACAACCTAGTTAACACAAAGAAAAAGCAAAAGCAGTCAGGCAAAAACGAATGAAAACATGACAGACGGTTATTATATGAGTCATTTAAATCTTATTGACATGCGCACTTATGTATAATTATTAGATAAGCGCGCGAAATATTATAATACGGCGCGAAAATTCAAAACTTGTAATTGTATATTATAAGTGTAACTTCATGATAGGGAAATTAATACATGATAATACTTTTAATATTTAATTAATACATTATTTTACTTAAAAATTATTTTTACCAAAACTCAAATCACTCATAATACAATTAATCCGCGGCTATTGTAACCTGACTAGAAATTAGTTAAGAACTAAAGAAGAAATAAATATTTGTTATCTATAATTTACTTTCATTTTATTAACAATATCATTATAGTGATGACTAAGATTTCTAACATCTTCCTTTACATTTATAGGATTATTTTCTAATTTAATATGAAGCATTTCAGATATAATTATTTTTCTCCAATTGCATTCCTTATCAACAATTTTTACATTTTCAAAATCAAAAGAATGATTATAATCACTATCTAATATGATCATTAATTACATATTGATTGTTTGATTTCTTTATATTAGATATATGTTCCTTTATTCTACATTTTAACTGTCGTTTAGTTTCTCCAATATATGCCGAATTACAATCTTTACACTTTATTCTATACACTACGTTAGTTTCGGAGTCTCTGGAATTTTTATCTTTTCCTCTCACAATGATACTGTTAAAGTTATTAGGAATTTTTGGTACAACTCTAATATTGTTATATTTCAAAGAACTTTTAGTTTTTTCATAAAAATCAGGTATATAAGGAATACAAAGTGTTGTTATGTAATTTTTATTATTATTAATACGATTGTTAGTACTTTTTTCTTCATTATGTCTTATTTTTTCCAACCTCTTTCGTATATTATTATGAATAAAATCTCTAGGATAATTATTTATTTTTAAGAATTCTTTAATTATTTCAATATTGGATTCATGGAATTTGTTATGTGCTAAAAGTATAGCTTTGTCAACTAAAGTAAAAATCATAGCCCTTTTTTGAGCTGTTGTGTGATTGGAATCAAAATTTAAAAATCTACCAGAAAACGTATTTTTTCTGTACCAATTAGTAACTATTTTATTATTCTCAGTTACAATTAACGACACTTCTAAAAAATTAATACTTCTATTTTTCTCTTTTTCACAAGTGAATACTAATCTTTGGTGATAATTATTAAATGTTTTTAATACTAATTCTAATTTATTTTCTGGAATACACATAATGGAATCATCTACATATCTGTAGTAAAAAACTGGTTTAAAGTCTAATTTATCTAAACATTCTTTTTCTAAATCACTCATAACTAAATTTGCAAAAGTTGGACTAACTGGACTTCCCATTGGAGAACCGAAAGTTTGTTGATAATATTTATTTTTCCATTGCAAAAATGTATTATTCATAAAAAATTTACGATACAGATTAATTCATCCAGTGGAATATTATATTTCGTTAAAATTAATGGTTACTTTTTTCTATGCTCTTTATAACTAAATCTAAAGGAATATTAGTAAAAAGAGAAACTACATCTAAGGAAACTAAAATATATTGATCTGGTATGTCACAGTTTTTAATTTTATCAATTAAATCTTTACTATTTTTGACAAAAGATTTTGCATTATTAACACTATTTGTAAGAATTTTATCAATAAATTTAGATAATTGATAAAATTCTTACAATTAGTGTTAATAATGCAAAATCTTTTGTCAAAAATAGTAAAGATTTAATTGATAAAATTAAAAACTGTGACATACCAGATCAATATATTTTAGTTTCCTTAGATGTAGTTTCTCTTTTTACTAATATTCCTTTAGATTTAGTTATAAAGAGCATAGAAAAAAGTAACCACTTAATTTTAACGAAATATAATATTCCACTGGATGAATTAATCTGTATCGTAAATTTTTTAATGAATAATACATTTTTGCAATGGAATAATAAATATTAACAACAAACTTTCGGTTCTCCAATTTAGTTATGAGTGATTTAGAAATAGAATGTTTAGATAAATTAGACTTTAAACCAGTTTTTTATTACAGATATGTAGATGATACCATTATGTGTATTCCAGAAAATAAATTAGAATTAGTATTAAAAACATTTAATAATTATCACCAAAGATTAGTATTCACTTGTGAAAAAGAGAAAAATAGAAGTAATTATTTTTTAGAAGTGTCGTTAATTGTAACTGAGAATAATAAAATAATTACTAATTGGTACAGAAAAAATACGTTTTCTGGTAGATTTTTAAATTTTGATTCCAATCACACAACAGCTCAAAAAAGGGCTATGATTTTTACTTTAGTTGACAAAGCTATACTTTTAGCACATAACAAATTCCATGAATCCAATATTGAAATAATTAAAGAATTCTTAATAATTATCCTAGAGATTTTATTCATAATAATATACGAAAGAGGTTGGAAAAAATAAGACATAATGAAGAAAAAAGTACTAACAATCGTATTAATAATAATAAAAATTACATAACAACACTTTGTATTCCTTATATACCTGATTTTTATGAAAAAACTAAAAGTTCTTTGAATATAACAATATTAGAGTTGTACCAAAAATTCCTAATAACTTTAACAGTATCATTGTGAGAGGAAAAGATAAAAATTCCAGAGACTCCGAAACTAACGTAGTGTATAGAATAAAGTGTAAAGATTGTAATTCGGCATATATTGGAGAAACTAAACGACAGTTAAAATGTAGAATAAAGGAACATATATCTAATATAAAGAAATCAAACAATCAATATGTAATTAATGATCATATTAGTGATTATAATCATTCTTTTGATTTTGAAAATGTAAAAATTGTTGATAAGGAATGCAATTGGAGAAAAATAATTATATCTGAAATGCTTCATATTAAATTAGAAAATAATCCTATAAATGTAAAGGAAGATGTTAGAAATCTTAGTCATCTCTATAATGATATTGTTAATAAAATGAAAGTAAATTATAGATAACAAATATTTATTTCTTCTTTAGTTCTTAACTAATTTCTAGTCAGGTTACAATAGCCGCGGATTAATTGTATTATGAGTGATTTGAGTTTTGGTAAAAATAATTTTTAAGTAAAAATAATGTATTAATTAAATATTAAAAGTATTATCATGTATTAATTTCCCTATCATGAAGTTACACTTATAATATACAATTACAAGTTTTGAATTTTCGCGCCGTATTATAATATTTCGCGCGCTTATCTAATAATTATACATAAGTGCGCATGTCAATAAGATTTAAATGACTCATATAATAACCGTCTGTCATGTTTTCATTCGTTTTTGCCTGACTGCTTTTGCTTTTTCTTTGTGTTAACTAGGTTGTGTTTTGTTCCAATTATTTATTTATTTATTTATTGTTTATTTATTTATTTTATTTTATTGTTTTCTATTTTTATAATAATGTGTAAATCACATAAAGGAGAGGTAAATGTTGGCTATATAACCTTAACTTCTGTGCAATACTTATCTTCGAGAATATGTATTTATTATACTTTGTCTTTAATTCATAGTGCAACGATTCAGAGATACTACGAAAGAATTTTTATAATTTTTAATGAATATCGACGTGTAGTAAGTTACCTATGCAATAATATAATATATGTATATTCAATCTGGTTATTATAATCTAATGTAAAATATGTGTAATAAAGGTAATGCCTGAAGAGGATGGAGAATTTCCATCGAAACGTTGCAATGTAATATAAACAATACAGTGTGTTCATCAATTATCGATATAATACCTAATCTAAAATTATGAAATTATTAACGCGTTGAAAATAATGATTATGTTAAGCTACATTTACATGGAATGATTCATATATACGTAATATATTATTATATTTATATAAAATGGTGTGGAAACTAGGATGGTAACGAATAAATACTGGAGAAAATGGAGGATAGGATTTGTAAGTTTATGTAATAAAGATTTAGGCACACTTAAACATATTTTGGAAGATTGCGAACATACCAAGGAGTTTTATGGAGGAGTTACCAGGAGATAATATAACAGAGTCGAATGATAACAAAAAAAACACAAAAAATTAAAGAATTTTTTTATTTAATCTTATAAATTACAAATTTTAAGCCTGAATGTGTCGCATTGCGTACCTCTCTACCATCTCTGCCGACTGATCTTTTTCGTCGGCATCTAGATTAAAATAAATTATTAAATATTTTTATTTATTTTTATATTTTTATAGATTCTTCGGGAATTCCCGAAAAATCTCATAATAATTGCAAATAACCCGATAAGCCGAAATACTTTAACCCTTTGAAGCATATATATTTTTCTTTGCACGGAAAATAGCTCAAACTTATTATTCGGAGGTTTTTCGGGTCGCTGATCACGAATCTGACCTCAGATTATCAAAATTCAAGATGGCGGATCCAAGATGACCGACGAAAATGTAAAAATTTTTTTGATCGACATGAACCCTGTTTCGTCTCAATCAAGTATATTTTCACATTTTGGTCGGCCATATTGGATCTGCCATTTTGAATTTTGAAAATTTGCGGCCAGATTCGTAATCAGGGACCCCGAAAACTCACGAGTACCCAGTTTTACCTCGATAAAATAAATTTTTACATTTTTGTCGGCCATATTGGAATCGCCATCTTGAATTTTGAAAAACTGAGGTCAGATTCGTGATCAGTGATCCCGGAAACCCCGAGTATCCAGTTTCGTTTTATTTCAACGACGATTTCTTTTCAGCATACATTTTGTGTAAAAAAAACACGTAATTTTTATACATTGTTCGTCATTATAAACATTTTAACACAACAATTCATCATTAATATTATTTTTTGCATTCCGCAACATGTTATCGAAATAAAAAAGACAAAATTTGCACTAAATATCAATTCTAGCCAACTGAAAAATAAAAAAATGAATTACAAAAAGGTGTCCTACAGGAAGGACACCGTGATCCAAAGGGTTAAAAAATCCCAGAATTCTAAAAAAAAATCCTATAATAATGAAAATATTCATGAATTCCCGAATAATCCCGGAATCCCCAAAAATACAGTATTAGTGCAAATATGCAAATATCCCGAAGTATCTTAAAAATTCCAGGAATTCCCTAAATGTCCCGGAATTAGAGCTAATATCGCGACATACCTTAATAAATCACGAAATTTCCGAAATAGCCAGAATTGTATGCAAATATCCCGAAATACCTTCAAAATTCTTAACAAAATATAAAAATTCCCGGAATTCCTGAATTATTCAGAAATTGATGAAAGTATCCCAGAATTCCCAAAAAATCACCTAATTAGAGCTAATATATCCCAAATACCGTAAAATTCCCGACTTTTCTGAAATATCTAGAAATTAATGCAAATATCCCGAAATACCTTCAAAACTCCCAGATTTCCGAGAAATCTAGAAATTCATGCATAAATGTATCAATTTCCAAAATATCCGGAAATTTATGCAAATATACCAAAATGCCTCCAAAAATCCCAGAATTCTCGAAATATCCAGAAATTTATGCACATATCCAGAATTACCTTCAAAATTCTCAGATTTCCCGAATTATCCAGAAAGTGATCAAACAACAATGAATTCCCGAAAAATCCCGTAATTAGTACAAAAATCCCGAAACATCATAATAATTTCCGGAATTGCCGAAATATCCAGAAATTCATGCAAAAAACAATCAATTCACGAAAAATTCCATAATTAGTGCAAATATTTCGATACTTAGACGATGCGAGAATTTTGAACCAAAATTATTACAATAATCAATTTAACAACTATTGCTATACACAATCCTATGCGATCGTTTTCTGCATTTTGTTAGGCAGACGATACAAAAAATTTTACAATAATTGTTTTGACAACTACTGCTATACATTTTCCATGCAATTGTTGTTTGCTTTTTAAAACGCTGACGATGCAGGAAATCAACGAATAAACTGATCAGTAATTAATTTGAGAGCTAATGCTACACTTTTCGTGCACTTGTTTTTTGCATACTGACATGTAGATGATGCGAAGTATTTTTTTTTCACTAACTTTTTTTAGTAAAGCATTTTTGACAGTATTTCTACACGTTTCATGCATTCGTTTTCTGCATCGGATATGCTGTTCAATACAATCGTTAAATGAATTACCTTATTTCACCCAAATCTACTTAATAAAAATTTATGTTGGCATTGTAGCTAAGTGCTAGGTGGTGTTTACATGGGCATCGCAAACATTAGTTAGATACAGGACTAGTTGGCTAGTAGACAGCAGATAAATAAAGGATGCATTGTCATCGTTGTCTGCACTTAGTGGAAGATTCTATGAATGTTGTACTAAACTTCAATCCTAATTCGACCACTGATAGGGATGTAGAAATGCACTTTGACGTTAACCTGGAAATACCTAAAAAGTTTTTTGTACATGAACTAATAATTCACACAAATAGAAGATGATCAATGCAATAATTGAAGAGTAAGAACAGTAACCTAACCTATAAACACAACTCTCATAATTACAGTCAATCAGGTAATTTCTCACCTACAATATAGCCCGCCATCCATCACACATAATTTGTTTGCAGTTCCTTGGGTAGAGATCAAAATTATGTATATTTGTTTAGCGTTGGATATTATTTCCAAAGACGACGATCTGTATGGTATCAAATATAACCTTTAAGTCGGACGCCATCAAATAGTGGATAGCTGGGTATTTTTCTTATACAAGAGCAATTGTATGAACTCAGCAACATTGATGTAGTCAGAAAAATCAACACCCAGTATTTCGAAATTATCACTATATACCACAATGCTCACGAAAAAACACAACAATGTTTACAAGCCGTTTTGTTATCCAATGAACCTCACTAGTATCGATGCGGGAAGCACAACTGCGTACGCGCACGGACTCTAGTCGAACGAGAGACTGATGCGGCCCGTTCTATCGACACTCGCGCCTTGATAAAAGGACCTAATTTCTTATTAATTTGTAACTATATTAAATAAGGTTGAAAAATAACTATTTTTTCCGTGCAAACTTTTTTTAGGGTGTCCTTCGCATATTGACTTCAAACTTCGTATAAATGCGTATTATGTGATTATCTAGTGCTTTTGTATTTGCATTTTGCAAATAAAACCATAATATGTTCATTAAGTGTAATAATGTATCCATCTGACTCGGTCGGTAATAATCTAGTATGGCACCCCCTTAAAGGAACACGTATTTTTTTACAGAAGTTTTTGAGCCATTGTCTGATTATTTAAAAATGACCAAAATTCAAAAATCAAATATTACTCAAGAACTTCTGAAAAAATTGTACGTGTTTCTTGAACGATTCTACGCAGGTTCCATTCTATAAATTGTGAAAACAAATAGAAGAAAATGAGCCAAGACAAACTTTTAGGTAATTGCATCTATTGTTCAGCCTTTTCAGTATTTTTAAATTTTATTAACTTCCACAAAAGCTACACGTAATTATGCAAATTTTAAAATTTCGACAAAAAATGAATAATGATGATTCTTAATAAAAAATTTAAAAACATTTGAAAAATATATTTGACCATTAAAACTGATATTTTTTTAACAAGCTTTCAAATGCCGCCGAGAATTTTAAAATCGGTAAAGCCGTTTCTAGATACGCCAGTTCTAAGTTGGACTGTAAAATGAAAAAATGTGACGAACTTCTGGAGGGTACTGTACATCGAGTATATAACTGTCATAGGTAATGATTGATTGTATGACCATAAATATAGTATTAGATGGGAAACTTATGTAATTTCGTACCGTTAACCGGACATTCGAATATATATGGAAACCATCCGGATACTGAGATAACCCAATACCTGAAAATACGAAAATATCTGGAATTCATGCAGATACTCGAATAACTGGAAATCCGAATATCCGAATTTATTCGGATACCCGACAGTACGGATGTCAGACAATAAGCTATTCGAATAATCGGATATTCGCATAACTACATATCCGGATCTTATCGGCAGTTCTACTCACATCACAATCCATCTCCCCGAAACTTCTTCACAACACAACAGCTGAAACACTTTTATGCACCTATTTCACATTTCGACTCACCTTTCACTTCCTCTCATTTCGAAACAATCTATTTGTACCCTTACCTTACTGAATTTCATCCTCCTTTTATTATACCCCACTCATACCTGCGAAAGTTTTGACGGTCATCTCAAAAGCTAAGTCTAAGACAATTGGACACTTGACAGATCTGCTCAACATCCCTCTTTCAACGAGACTATACCTCGACTCCTGGAGAATATCCATCTTATTTCCTTTAGCCAAATCCTTCCAAAGATTTCCAAAGAGATTTCTGAAATCCTGGAAAAATTGGTTTATGACCAACTCGCACATTATTTTGAGACAAATGACTAAATCATTTCCAGGCACGGAGGCTTTCGCATGGGCCATAGCATTCAGACGCCCTTATTAGGCGTATTAGACAGCTATCGACAGTAGGAAAATTATCATCCTTATTCTATCCGATTTTTCCAAATCTTTTGATTCAGTACATCTCGGCCCACTCTTAATCAACCTGAGAAGAATAGGACGTTTGGATGTAGTCTCGTATTGGTTCCATCAGTATCTTACGGATCGTTCACAACACATGGCGGATGAAACTGGGACACTGTCACACGGCTCGGCACCTTCAGAGGCGTCCTTTAGAGTAGCGTTCTAGGTCTGTTGATTTTTTCAATTTTTATAAATGTTTTGCTGATAGTTCTACAACAATCGAACTATGTGATTTTCGTGGATGACACTCAGGTTTATTACACGTCTTATACTACCGATTTCGATTTCGGTGTCCAACGTATAAGTGAAGATGCTAACGCTGTAGCAAATTCGACCAAAAACAATGACCTTAAATTAAATGTCAATAAAACCAAAGTGATAATCCTGGGTAGTCAGGCTTTCATCTTGCGTATCAACCTGGTCGCTGTCTCGAAGATGAAAATAGAGGATGAGCTCTTTGACTATGAAACAGTTGTAAAATCCTTTGGCATATGGATTCCACCCATTTTGGACTGGACGAGGCAGATGGCAGTAATTTCCTAGAAAGTTTACAAAAATTTGCTTTGCTCAAATATTACAGACAAGCGTTTTTTCGACAATCGCATAAGAGACTGGTAGAAGCCCTAATTATTTTAACTTTCGACTATACTTGTGCGGTCTCTAATAAAGTTGATGGAACCAGGAATCTAAAATTTAGTCATTTACTGAATGCGTGGGTTACATTTGTATGGGTCAATAAATCTTGGAAAACTCACGTAACCCCTTATAGCTGCGGGACGAGCTCACAAGGGCTCTATTCACTGCTACCACTGCATTTAAAATCATGTATCATAATTCATCTTTGATTCGCGTATCTGCTCGTCATCCTCCCTTGTCCTTAACTTTACTACCACCTCACACAGAAGCCCTAATTCAATCATTCGTGATTACCACTTGCATCATAAATCAGCTTCCATTTACAGCTTTTAATCCCTTCGCACACAATTCATTTAAAGCCAACCTCCTAATATACCTAACTAAGCTTGACCGTGAAGCTTGAACCGAGTTACCACAGAGGGTCTGAGCTGTTCCTTTTTATCATAACTGTGATTAACTAGTATTATCTGCTCTACTTGTATAGATCTTGTTCAACACTTCTTAATGTATTAATTCTTGTTATTTTGTATATATTTTATAATTTTAAACTTTTTACTTATTTATTTATTTAATGTAATTTGCGTTTTATATTATGTTAGAAATTTTATATTTTATCAATCTTATTTATTTATTTATATATTTATCTATTATGTCTTACCTATGTATGATTTTACGCATCTTGATGTATCATTTGTTCACTGGTGTTAACGGGGTGTAAACCCTACGACCTAATAAAGTATATCAATCAATCACTCTCTTTCTCTCTCTCTCTCTCTCCGTTCTGGTGAATACACGGCACCTTTCACCACCGCACTTCACAGTTTACTGTTTATCATTTACTTAACGGCTTCTCTGAGCGTTCCAGCAGGGATACTTGAACATTGTCTGATCATAGCATCAGTCTTATAATTTAATAAATGCATTCTGCTGTGGTTGCTTGATCTTATAATTAATTGTTTTTTGTGGAATCTTGAAAAGTGAGGTTAACCTGGAACGCTGAGGGAGAAAATTTTTGGCGACTCGATTTCGCACACCTTCGCTGCTTCACGTGGTTCCTGAGCTCGTCAGCGCCTATACCGAACAAGATCCGTATGAACCATACGACGAGTGAATATCGTCCATGGTAATGCCGGCCACCCAAACACGCTTAGCTAAAAATATAGTTCTTCCTGGAGACGATCTACAAATATCCCCCGGATGACCACCTTGACCGAATAAACGTAGTCCGCTAAGATGCGCGGCCACACAAACACGCTTACCTAAAAAAAATTCGTCATGGATACGATGTCCAGGTATTCCAAAATGACCTCTCTGGATGAATAAAGTTCGTTCGCGCAGATGTGCTTTACCCTAACACGATTTGTTAAAAAAAAAAATTTCTTCCTGCAGAAGATGTCCAGGTACCCCAGAATGACCCCCCACGAAGAATCATGTCGCTCGCAGAGATGCGCACCACTAAAACGCGATTAACTAAGAAAAATGTTTCTTCCTGGATACGATGTCCCGGTACTCCAGGATGACTCATCAGGACGGCGGAGATGCGCCACACCCAAATACAATTAGCTAAAACGTAGTTCATGATGGAAACGACGTCCAGGTACCCCAGGATGATCTCTCAGGACGAATAAACGTCGTCTGCAAAGATATGCTCCAATAATACACGATGAACTGAAAAAAAAATTTTGTCGTTCTGGAGACGATGTCAAGATACGTCAGGATAACCCCCTAGGACGAATGGCAATCGTCGTCGGAGATGTGTCCCACCCATACACGAATAGTTAAAAAAAAATTCTTCCTGGATACGATGTCTGGGTACTCCAAGATGGCTTTTATGACGAAAAAACGTCGTCCGCGGAAAAACGCCCACCCAAACACGATTAGCTAAAAAAAAAAGATTCTCCTGGAGACGATGTCCAGGTACCCCAGGATTACCCCTAAGGACAAATGAACGTCGACCGCAGTGATGCGCCCCACACAAACACGATAAGCTAAAAAAGATTATTCTTCCTGGAGACGATGCTCAGTTACCACAGGATGATCCCTTAGGACGAATTAACATCGTCAGACGAGATGGGCCCGACTCAAACAGATTGAGCTAAAGAAATAATTTTTCATGGATACGGCGGCCAGGTATACCAAGAATACTTCCTTGACGAATAACCGTCGTTTGCAGAGATGAGCTCCACCCAAACATGATAAGCTAAAAACAAATATTTCTTATTGGAGACGTTGTTCAGGTACCACAGATGATCGCCTCCAACGAAAGAACTTCGTCCGCGAAGTTGCACCCAAACACGATTAGGTAAAAGAAAATAATTATTTCTGGAGACGACGTCCAAGTACCCCTGAATGATCCCTCAGGAGGAATAACCGTCGTCGTTGGAAATGCGCCCCACCCAAACCCGTTTAGTTAAAAAAAATATTTCTTCCTATGGACGATTCCCAAGGATAACTCCCCAGGACGAATGATCATCGTCCCTGATCCGATATGTACTTCACCCAAAGTTAAGCATAATGTGAATAAAACAAAAGTAATGATCCTTCTCTGTCAGGCGTTTTTTAATGTATTGTTCTGAGCGCTGTCCCGAGAGTTAGAGTTGGTGAGAGTTTCTAAAAAGATAGCTACAATACCAACATTACAATTTTTTGTTTTATTTAATATATACGCAAAATGTCCAAATTTGACCAACGTACCATCGATTTATGTATTTTATAGAACGTATGTACGTTTTTACAGTTAAGATGAAATTGAGTGCATAAAACAAGAAATTGATAATGTCGGTATATGTGTATAAGGTATAGGACTACGGCTTCCCCTTAACATATGAGGTTCTTTAAACAGTTTCTTTAGATCTCGGAACTTGTGCATGGAGTCTTTCACTCCCTCCGTTACTATAAGCGATCACCTTCCTTGAAGTTTATAACTATGAGGCACTTCGCTTTGAATGTTCGCTCTACAATGATATTGATCAAACCAGGAATCTTATATTACATCTGCTTATGGCTTGTATTAGTTTCATTTGTGGCAATTTGTCGAGGCGTGAGCACATCATTCCATAGAGACTTGGTTTCAAATAGAGGTTGGCCGAGTCCAGACTTTCATTAATAATTGGATCCTTGGCAGCAGCATTTCTCAGAATTGTCCTCAATATTTAGCTGCTTACTTCATTAAACCACCGATCTATCTAATCTACATACTTTTGCTTGTCATCTTTCCCTCACACTGAAGCTCTCAATAAATCATTCCTAATTACTGCCACGAGGATTATAAATTGACTTCCTTTCACTTTATTTAATCGCTCTTCATTCATACCGTTTGTACACTCATTATCTGATTATCTACATGGGCTTGACCAGTCAGCCTTGGCAGCTACAATGTTACGGGAACGCGTTGTGTGTGAATTAATCCCTCACTTGATTTAGTTGGTCAATGAAGTTTGAGTATCTTAGTATTCTGTATCCGTATGCTATTTTTTTTTTTAACGTCACCCTTTTTATGCTCCCAAATCGGTGCTAATCAGCGACGGAGGTCATACGATGTCTTGGTGAAGAAAGCACTTGTTGAAAATATATTCACCAGTGGTGCTTGTATCAATCGGCTGGGGCCGGGAATCGAACCTGGCGTTATTATAACTTTTTTTTTGGAGTCTGTGGTAATTTTACGCACTACCGGTATACCACATACCCCAGAGCAAGAGCAGACAGTCCACCGAGTGTGAGACTCGGTGGGAGCAAACTACCAATACCCACTAAACCCACATATCTCTGTTCGCACTGACATCAGCCCGAAACAGTATTCACATTACTTCAGACTGGGCGGTTGCCCTTGCGTGTCCAGAAACACATTTACTCTTTTATTATTTCATACTCAAAAAATACATTCGCTTAATCTTTCAGACATCCATCCACATTCTTGCTCCGTAGCCCATTTGTAACGTATACCGCGATCAACCGCCACTTGTCTGCGTTCGTCGTCATCATGTATGTTACGTTTTCTGGCGTGATGGCTCCTGTGTCAGATTCTAGTCTCTGACACTGTTCGGTCCAACGCTCGCAAGCAAAGAACGTATGTTCTGCGTCATCGTAGCCCCAGCCGCAGTACTTGCAATGTTGTGATGCAAGCCTGCCGATTCGGTGTAAATAGCCCCGGATGTATCCGTGTCCAGACAGAAATTGGGTGAGATAGAAGTCCACCTCACCGTGATTTTTCCTCTTCCACGGGATAACCGAGGTGATGAGCCTACGCGTCCATCATCCGTATGGATCCGTCTGGTCTCCGCGATTTCCGCTGTCCACCAGTAGGTTTCTTGTTTGTTACTGGGTTGAAACTGGGTTGTTTCCCCTGCGAGCGCTTCGGCCCTGTCGCGGTATGTCAGCTCTGAAGGCACCATCTGTGAGAGCGGCACTGCGTTCTGCAGATGCCTCTCGAGTTTGTCATAGTTCAGCCGTTTCACGCCACACCGAAGAGGTCGATTTGTCTGACTTCTGCACATATGCGTCTCGTCCTCGAGATGGAAGGCCATGTACTGATCATCGCTGGTTATGTAGTCCTCAATCACCCGCCATGCCCTCACCCTACCTGCAATTTTGTCCGAGGCCAACGTCACGTCCAATACAGAATCATCGTATCTCGGTCGTCTGTAGGTCGGTGTATTTCCTTCGTTTACTACTATCAGTTCAAGCCTTGCGGCCATGTCCAACAGTAATCGTCCGCGTTTGTTTCGGACATTCCCCACTCGATCACATGCGCATTAAAGTAGCCCGCCACGATTTTATTGCCGGAGAAGTCTCTTACGGCATATTCGAGAGCACTGTTGTTTGCACTCAGGTACACGCCGAGAAATTTGACATCGCCAACCGTTACCCAAGCAAAGTCCTCGGCGGATCCGCGAGCGTTGATCTGCGCCGCGCTCTCCCCACGCACCTATACCACCGCTGTACTCCGCCGCGACCCGAAGGAGCATGTGCCACGCTGCTCCGATTCACGTTGCATTGGAGAATTGACAGTGTCATTTTAGTACGTTTGGCTTCATTAATGTTACCGTGGCTGTAAAGGCAGCGCATGCGTCTAAACCATCAACATGGGCGGGACCTTTATTGCTTGTTTTCGGACAGAGCAAGCACTCAGGTAGGTTTTTGCACCCCCGAACTTTGTGTCCCTCTTGACCGCAACGCCAACAGCACTTTCAGCTGTCCTGGCCTGTGCAGTCTTTTTTGTAATGCCATGCCCGAGACATTTATGACACCTAGGCACGCGGATCCTAGGCCTTACGTGACAATTAAATCATGCAATTTTAATTCTCTTCTTTTTTAAGAGCTTTTCGGCGTTTTTGGAGTCAAATTCGCAGACCGCCAGAGCTAATCTGACCCGAAAATGTGAAATCTATGTTCCGCGGTGTTACCGAGTTTGCGGTTGGAGTCGGTCACTTCCTTGTCCATCGTAATACAGTCCAGGTCAAGGAACTCAATCATTGTCGTTGACGTCAAGTCTTTGACCTGAGCGTCCTTTTCGAGGGCGTCCTATAAGGACTTTTGGAATTTCTGCCGCTCTGAACGCAATTATGTGTGAAAATGTTTGTAGTGGTCAGAAAAATTATGAGGCAGTAGCGTCAATGTTCCGCCCTGAGTTCTCCCGGTAACCGAGCTCCCCTACAGTCTGGTGGCATCGACCGTACCTGCCCCGCGACCCGTAACAAGGTCCCACCCGATGGCCAGTCGGCATTACTACGGGAAGCGAGATTTCACTTTTTCCAGCGGTACCACTGTAAAGGATAGCCTCCTATGCTGGCTAGGCTGGGTTCGGGCCCAAAAACTAATGGCGTCCCGGGAATGCGTAACTGGTGTTGACGGCAGCACCCTTTAGAATGAGGAAGCTCACGGTAACAAAAGAACCCTCTCTTGAACCGTCTGACACCCAACTGGCACCGTTTGCTTTTTGTCCGCTTCCCCCGATTGAGAACACAGTGTCGGCATGACACGCTTTGAGCACGGCCGTTTATAGGGGTCTTCGCATTCACACAAGACGATCTCGTTTATAGAAACGCCTTTCACTCATAACCCGTTTGGAGAAAGGACCGAACTATAAGTTTTCCTGCCACACAGGGACTCGATCATGTTAGTCGGAAGTGTATGTGTTGTGTATGCGTGGTTGTAAGAAACATAGCCTATCACTATCGAATACACTTCAATTATTCCGTTGTCCGTAGCCGCGTATTCGGTGTATTATCGATTAACCAGAGAGATCGGATATAGTCTCTTACCTCCACTAATCTGTCTGGTCGTTCCACGATCCGCAACCTGTGGACGCGCGCGGTAGCATGGAAAAGTGCTTTAACGTAAGGGAGGTTCCCGGGCGCGTTAACCTTTAGAGGACGGGATGGTCCCTATACGGGCCATGCCCATGATCGACCCTTTACATGTGTTAGTTTTGAGATGTGAGACATCACAAAAACTCGATTTCTACAGAAAAGTGAGAGAAAACAGTAAACCCAAATCCCCGTCCTCTAAAGATTAAAAGTGATCCGATGTTTTTAGACATTAATTTTATTGAAAAAAGAAGCTTTTTTGAACCAGAAAATTCCCATCCTCTAAAGGTTAATATGTACTGTTTATATACGTTCTTATATTATGCGCTCTTATAAGCGCTAAGCTTATTCAATCATATTCTTTTACACTTTATCCTATTATTAATATTTACTGTTTAATTAATTGCCTAAAACAACTAGATTTTTACTTGACGATGTTTTCGTGATAGACTTTCTCTTTTTTTTCATTATGTGATCAAGTCGTTTTCACTAGTGAGTATAGCATATATATGAATGCAGAGGACAGTGCAGCCGCTATGATGGAAAAAACTTGGATGCACTTAATAGGAACACTAGTTTAATTAGATCCTTTGCATTGTACTCTCTCAACCAGTCATACTTCATATACTTAGCTTGAGCTATTCATAGTTCGTGATCTTCCATCTACTTACGTCTATACTAAATCAAGTATACTCTTCGCCACAGATCATGACTTAATCTCGCTGTGTTCCTCAACTGAATACCTTAATATATCAAAAAAGTCTGGATGTGTAATGTTACGAAGGTCAACCTCCAAGAAGTATCTTTACTCTTCATATCTACGAATAATCTCACATCTCTTCATTCTCATTATTCTTTTTCGGCCGTAGCTAAGTTCTCTCTACCGTTCCCATATATTTCATCTAGTTCACCTGGCCGTACAGTTTTTCTTGATCCTAACTCTTCTTTATCAGCGTTTACTTTACTTTTTAACACTTTCGCTCTACTTAAGTTCGTTTCCGTTAAAAATCTATTCAAACCTTGGGTTACCCGCGTCATCAATTCTCAAAACTTTTCGTAATCTTACAATTAATTCTATTACCACTTTTACTCCCAGACTTGTATAAAAAAATAAAAATTGGTTACAACAAGGCGAATGATTAATAAACCATTCACGTTCCTTTCGCTCTTATTTAACTAGGATTAGTCTTACGTCACCAGGAGTGAACCAAGATATAGTGTAGAGAAATCAATAAATTGTTTAAATACTTTAATTTTTAAATCATTTATTTGGATTACTATTAATAAACTGATTTGGTTAAATTAACGTAGATTGCATGATTAATCAACATATGTGTATTTATAAACAATTGTTATTTTAATAAGTATAATAATTATAAACTTTTTAAATTCATATTATTTATGTTAAAGAAAATAAATTACATATTTTGTAAACAATTATATACATATAAAATAATTAAATAAGTATATAAATAATTATTTATCAAAAATTTAATAATTGTTTATTTAAGTTTAATAAATATACAGCACAAGGTATTTATAAACTATTAAGTACAAATATTAAAGTTTTTAAATAAATTTATATTAAAATATAATCAATCACACTTTAATCAAAGTTAATAATTCCTCTTTGTTCAACATATAATGCAAGAAAGAATTGCATTGTTATAAAGAATTATTTCTAATTCGAAAGAAAAATTACTCCAAATATTGCAGTAAATATTAAGTAAAATACGAGTATTAATAAAATAAATACTACCTCTCTCGGTAGGTTCAGCATTTTAAAGTAAAATATCAGGATTGCCCCAATTTTACAACAGAAAAAGTTCCCAAAAGAAAAATATTTTTGTATGATATAAATATAGTTGGATTCAAGTATGACTGTACCTAGTACAGGTACTAGAACCTCGTATTGCTCCATGCTGTCTTGGTAGACTTATAAACGCCGGTGCCGAATTACAGGAGAGCTGACTCACAGTTGCGTATCGGTGCGGAAAGTCGGGTGATCATAATTCACAGATATGGGGAAAACTGCGGTTGACCAAAAGGAAGGCTCGTAAAGTAATGGTGAATGGAAAATGTCGTAGTCCCCAAAGGCAGTATTATTGATTTGAATAAATTAAGTAATCCGAACGACAGAACTTTGCCGTCGGAATAGAATAACAAGGACAGTCCACACCCTTTGGGAAACGGTCCTTAGCAAATTCTAGGATATGATTTCTACTATAAAAATATGAAGAAAGCTGAAGTTTTAGATTCAAATGCCTTTCTTTATAACAGATATCAGTAAATAACGAAAAATTTCGCTGAAAAAATTATTAACTTTAAGCCTTTAAATTTTAAAATTGATATTATTTAATTATCATAATTATATTAATATGAAAGTACTTAAATTGTGATTTAAAGGTGTTATTAATTATTTGTAATTTCTTCTTTATTTTAAAAATATTTTTCTTTAATTTTTAATGGAAATGGTTAATTACAAATTATAAATTAATTAATTTCATTTTCTGACTCTGAAGATGTATCGGTTATATCACTATCATCATCATTATCTCTATTGTTAAACATCTTCGTTGGCTCCGTTACTTCTTGCTCATTGACTGTGAATAAATTATAAAATTATAAGATAAATTTATTAATAAGACTATTATAATACCTTCACTATTATGGATAATCGACTTAAGAGCTATTTCAGTAATAGTTGGTAATTGTTCGTCGTCAAACCATTAAGTATACTTATTCTCCTTTTCTACCCAACTGTAATCCTCTGGAGAAAATGCAGAAGGTATTTTATTATTTGCATTGGACCAAAGATTTTCAATATAGCAGGTTCTTAAAAAATGCTGCTTGAGTTCGGATCGACAAGGCGGTAACGCTAAACCATCGATATTTCTTTTTGGCAGTTGGAAAACATTTTCGTTGTTCAGTGTTTTGTAAATTTTCGAAAAAAAAACAATGACAAGAAATACTTCTGCTGTATTCATGTCCGCAAAATTATTAATGCTTTTAAAAGCATTTACATATTTTTCTGTGCTTTTGAGTACCTAAAACGGTCGATTTTTGCCTTTTCGAAAGAAGGAAGGGTTAAAATCGGAACCTATGCAAAAAAAGTAGTAAAATATTAGTTTATACATTTATTAATACATTTACAAATTAATTTTAAGGTAATGTCGAGCCAAACCGAGGAAAAAAAATTGAAAAGGAGTTTAAAATAGATCTTAAAAAAAATAAAAATTTTAATATAAAAGTTAACAAAATATAAGAGCGACTTTTTAATAAAAATAATTTTTCTGTATACTCTTTAACAAAAAATAAATGTACTTGTCGGCAATTTTTATTAATAACGAACAGTTAGAATGATTTCAAAATTATATTGAAATTATTGATTTAAATATCTTAAAAAGTAAAAAATGAAGATTATACTTTAATTGATAACGTATCAGTAAATTTACCTGTAGCCGTGGTCCAAGATTTTTATACAATTTTATACAAACGTCGGCGATTGTACCTTGTGTGAATGATAATGCTGGTATTATTATAATTTAGTTATAATCTACATTACAGTGTAAATATTATTTGGTTTATTTTTTAATTATTTTATTTTTATGAAAATGTACATTACTCTTCAATCAGTACATTATATATATGGGTGGTTCTCTGTGACATCGAAGATGAAAAAAATAAATATTGTTATAACTGTGGGAATATGTTTTAGAGGTATCCAGTAGTTCTCCTGAATTTTTTCAGATTTTTTCGGGGCTATTATTTTATGTTACAGAGAGTCAAAATTGACATTTTAGCACTTTTTTGCATTATATGCCCATTTTCATGAATTTTTAGCTCCCAGGGGATGCATTTTTCACTAAAAACATAAGTATGACTTTTTTTGTAAAATTTTCCGAACTTTTCACAAAAAATACTTTTAAAGATATAAATGTATGCTGTTACACTCTTGTAAGCCATTTAAACCTTAAATAGTGAAAATCAGCAATTCTGCTCCGGACTCTGGTAACCTAATACTGTCTAAAAGATGTCTTTTTATAGTCAGAAACTGCCTAAAAATTTCCAGAGTGGGTCTAAATCATTAAGATCACTGTTGCTCAAAATATCTGGGAAAAGTGCCCGAAATATTAATAGAAATGTATATTTGTTGCCTTATAACGATGAATCTATTAGAATGATCATTGCAAAAAAATTTGTGCACTTACCTTGGAGTGGTAGAAAAGTATCTTCACTTGTTTCAGTATCCATCTAATCCCTTGTAAGCTGCTAAAAATTCAAATATTATTATAAAATTAAAAAAATTATTTTTTAAACATTTATAATGCTGGATTTTTAGTTTTACATCCCTTACAAGAATTATAATACTAATCTGAAGGATTACTATAAAAGTATCAACATTATTATTATTATTATTCAGCAATACATTGTTTAGATTTCACAAACTTGTCACTGTCACGTTATCATATTATTCATTATAATTATATATCCGATTTATTTATATATCTTTTGTATTAAATACGTATATTCAGTTATTGTAATAATGATGTTTATATATTTATAGTAATCCTTCAGATTAGTATTATAATTCTTGTAAGGGATGTAAAACTAAAAATTCAGCATTATAAATGTTTAAAAATTAATTTTTTACATTTGTCTAATAATATTTGTATTTTTAGCAGCTTACAAGGGATTAGATGGATACTGAAACAAGTGAAGATACTTATCTACCACTCCAAGGTAAGTGCACAAATTTTTTTGCAATGATCATACTAATAGATTCATCGTTATAAGGCAACAAATATACATTTCTATTAATATTTCGGGCACTTTTCCCAGATATTTTGAGCAACAGTGATCTTAATGATTTAGACCCACTCTGGAAATTTTTAGGCAGTTTCTGACTATAAAAAGACATCTTTTAGACAGTATTAGGTTACCAGAGTCCGGAGCAGAATTGCTGATTTTCACTATTTAAGGTTTAAATGGCTTACAAGAGTGTGACAGCATACATTTACATCTTTAAAAGTATTTTTAGTGAAAAGTTCGGAAAATTTTACAAAAAAAGTCATACTTATGTTTTTAGTGAAAAATGCATCCCCTGGGAGCTAAAAATTCATGAAAATGGGCATATAATGCAAAAAAGTGCTAAAATGTCAACTTTGACTCTCTGTAACATAAAATAATGGCCCCGAAAAAATCTGAAAAAATTCAGGAGAACTACTGGACACCTCTAAAATATATTCCCACAGTTATAGCAATATTTATTTTTTTCATCTTCGATGTCACAGAGAACCACCCATATATATATGGGAGATTCCATGTGAAGTGATCCAGTTAAAAAATAGAATTTTGTTTTAATGTATGGAATCAGTAAAAAACTACTTGAATAGAGTGTAGCTAAATTTTTAGACCTAAATTTCAATTAGTACCAGAGTTGTAACCAATCAAAAAATCGAATTTTTTGAAAAAAATGACTTTTTGGCCATTTTTATCATTTAATAACTCAAAATCTAACAATTTTTTCTTATATACATTAAATTTGAAAAAGTTTATAAATTTCAAGAAGAATCTGTTGAAGTATTTCATTTATATTAGTTTAACACATTGAATATAGTTATAATTAATAAAAACCTTTGTAGTAAAAAAAAGGGTTGTACAATCAAAAATATTTTATCCATCCAAGAATCTAATTCATCAATGATTAATTACCTTCAAAATGATGCAAAGTTTGAGTGCGGCAGAGCATTTCAGACAAAGTTATGGTGTTTTCAGGCAAATTTCTTAAAAAAAGAGAGCGAATGCATTTTATGAAAAAAACAGAGTAACCGTATACTTGCATTCAAACAACATGGCACTATTATTCTTCAATAATTCTAAAGTATACTATTTAATGTTAGTTACTGATACTTTTCAATCTCTAAGCTGCTTACAAACGCAAAAGAGTGGGTATAAGCAGTTATACCTGTTATATAATAGAATAAATACCTGAAACTTATCAAAATTCCAATAAATCCAATTATATAACAGGTATAACTGCTTATACCTACTGCTTTGTATTTGTCAGCAACTTAGAGATTGAAAAGTATCAGTAACTAACATTAAATAGTATATTTTAGAATTATTGAAGAATAATAGTGTCATGTTGTTTGAATGCAAGTATACGGTTACTCTGTTTTTTTTTTTCATAAAATGCATTTGCTCTCTTTTTTTAAGAAATTTGCCTAAAAACACCATAACTTTGTCTGAAATGCTCTGCCGCACTCAAACTTTGCACCATTTTGAAGGTAATTAATCATCGATGAATTAGATTCTTGGATGGATAAAATATTTTTGTTCGTACAACCCTTTTTTTTACTACAAAGGTTTTTATTAATTATAACTATATTCAATGTGTTAAACTAATATAAATGAAATATTTCAACAGATTCTTCTTGAAATTTATAAACTGTTTCAAATTTAATGTATATAAGAAAAAATTGTTAGATTTTGAGTTATTTAGTGATAAAAATGGCCAAAAAGTCATTTTTTTCAAAAAATTCGTTTTTTTGATTGGTTACAACTCTGGTACTAATTGAATTTTAGGTCTAAAAATTTAGCTACACTCTATTCAAGTAGTTTTTTACTGATTCCATACATTAAAACAAAATTCTATTTTTTAACTGGATCACTTCACATGGAATCTCCCATATATATATGATGTACTGATTGAAGAGTAATGTACATTTTCATAAAAATAAAATAAAATAAAATATATATATATATATATTATCATTTGTTATCAATATTAATAAATTGTTATTATTACTTATTTTTAAAAATTTACAATAAAAGCAATAAAAATTATTTTTAAAAACATTTGTTTAAATTTTAACTACTTTATTTTAAACAACTATAACTTTCAATATATTTTAATCATTACAATTTTAAAAATATTTATCAATTATCGTAACTAATGTTAATTACACAAATAAAACATAAAAATTATGAATAATAATATAACTAAATTGAATTTATTTATAATTTTAATAATAATAATAATAAAATTAATTATAAATTTAATAAATAATTTTGTTCAAATTATTTTATAAGTAATCGTTTTTTCCTTGATGACAGGCATAAAAAGTATTGATACTAACTTGTTTTCTGTAGAAGACAAAGCAGTAAATTTTTCATAACACTTCGTGTGATGTAACTATCAATCACCCACATTATTGGGCAACATTGTATCTTTACTAGATAAATTATTTTCTTTCCGTATAGCTAATATATAGCTACATTTTTTAAAGTACTATCTGTGACAGCTGCTAAATTCGCACTTTTTTTTAACAAAAGACACAAAATCGTTTTATGTCCGCAACATTTTTCTCGACCATAATGTTCGCTCCAACGACTATTTTCAAAGTAAAAAGGACGCTATCCCAAAGCCAGTTGTACGATTACATCTTTCTTCCTTAAAAGCGGGATGGGGATGTAAAGGTCTGTCATTGAATACAATACTTCGCAGGTAAACGAATTATATTGCGGGTACAATTTTTGCCTACGTTTGCTTCAAATTCTATACTTTGTAATGGGGTCTACCTCTAATTAAGACCGAAATTAGAAGCATGGCCATAGGGGCCACGGTATGGGGTCTCTACCTCTCTCGATGCGGTCAATGCGGCCCGCGCGTACCGATGTGCTTACCTCGACCGCACTGTGCAATACCGGTATCTCCGTTAAATCGGGCGGCTTTTCCTTGCCGTCCGGGTATGATGACACGGGTAGCACCGCGCTCCCTGTCTTTGTTTCTCGGTCTTACATTTACCTTAGCCTCCGAGTACGTGAGCTCGAGAGGCTCATTTCTCGGCGTGAGTCTCGCCTCTACAAAGTGGTTTTGGGATATTCCGGATTCCATTGACAACACGACACATACATCCAAAGGAAATAAACTCAAGTTGAAGAATTAATCATGTTCGATTTATTAAATGAAGTCAAAGTTACAAGGGAATGTAATAAGGTGTGCGGTTGTGTCGTATAGACGTTACGCGAAGTCCCGATTAGTGTCTCGTATGAAGTCGTGTCGATCCCTCGACGGGATCGTCCTCAGCTATCTCGCGAGGAAAGCCTGACGAGGTTTACCCCTAAGTATTAGAGTGAGAGAGACGGGAGTCGCCGGCCGAGTCATCCCTTCTCCCTCGCTCTCGATTTTCGAACGCGTTGCCCGCTGGCAACGGTGATCCGCTCGCGATAACGCTGTATTGAAGTATGAGATTTATCCCGACTTACGCTTAATGTGGCGTCCTTACAATGTCCCCGATCCTAGCCGTCTGTCGGGTAGGTAGCCTTCTCGTCGAGGCAAGGACCGAGGAAAATCACAGAAGAAGAGACGGCGGAGCATGTTGCGCACCGTCTCTTTCGTGGCACGATTCCCACACGAACCACTACGTCGAGCCCCGCTTCCTTGAGCTCGCTGCATTTCCTCTCGTCTACGGCGATAGCACGCGTACCCCGGGAAACGTACCGATTCTCGATCGCTCGTCTGCGTCGCGGTAGAGTTTCCTCACACGTATCGTCTATTCGCTCGTAACTTGGCCCAGCTAAACCGTGGCGTTGACCGTCCTTCGCCGTACTGAATTTTCCGTGGGTCATCTAGAGGTCCTCTCTCCCTCCCTTACGCACGGATCGTTGTTCGTTCGCCACGCCGTTTCCGAGAAAAGTTATTATATCGAATATTCGCGTTTACTAAACGATATTAATTCAATTCAAAACGTCTTTTAATAATTAATACCGTTACACCTCTCCGCCAGACGCTGGATAACCTGCCGTTTTACAGCTCTGTATTCAAACGCGACCCTCTATTTATAGGATGTGGATAGGGTGGAGTAAATGAACTTAATCGGATGAATACCTTTGATTATTGAGTATTATTTTGTAGTAAACTTTTAATAAAATCTTATTGCGACTCCTTGCGTGGAGTCACATAGAACTTGTAATGGAAACGCTTCTCCGGGCATTGGTGCGAATCCTTGACTCCTGGATAGCCGCACACATAGCAGCGGTGCTCTTTTGGATGGGTGATGCGATAAGTTCGCTTCGTCGCTTCTCTTTCTATCTTTAATTCGAGGAAAAGCTCCTGTTTCTTGGCTTCCTCGACTTTCCGTCTCGCTTGACGTAGACGAGCTTCTGCTGCCCTTTCCTCGCGCTCGACTCGTTCAAGAGCTTCTTGACGTTCGCGCCGCGCGCGCTCGTGCTCTTCTTGCGCTTTACGAGCAAGGCGTTCTTCTTCTCGACGTACTCGCTCGTTCCGACGTCTTTCGGCCACAATTGCCGCGATTTCCTGGCGACGCTCCGCTATGTCGCGGTCCCATTCAACGGTGAGAGCTTCACCGTCGACTCCTCCTTCGCGCCGTAGCGTATCGTAGTAAGTGTACGCGGACTCTTCTCGCCCTTCGAGGTACAGCCGCTCTTCACATACCGCTTGTAATTCCTTCTCTAAGAGGAACCATTCTCTCTTCAAATCGTACGTTGCGGTTTCCTTTTCTTCTGGAGCGGAAGGACCTCCGGGTCCGCCTTTTCGCCTTGATTGTCGAGTTCGGATTCTAATTTCCCGGTCTCGTCTGTCTCCTCCGATTTTGGCGGGTGTCCCAAGCCGCCCGACTGGGTAGCCGGCGCTTCTGGGATCTCCGTCCTGAGCACGCACGACTGCTTCGATGCAATGGGGGCGTCGTAGAACGGATATCTCCCCCGTTATCTCGTACGTTGCCTTTGGTGTAATCGGCGATTTTACCATGCTCGCCATACGTCGTTCGCGTTTTTCTCGGGGAGAAGGTTGTTGGATCGATTGGATTAATTTTCTTCTTCGAACCTTTTGGTCGACCGGGACCTCGGTTTACGCGCGCATCATTAGTTGTACTTTCTGGCGTTCTATTGAATACGCGCGACGTTATAATTCCGTTTTTGCGGGGGTATCCGATCCCCTTCTATCCTTACATCGGGCGCGCTCGCCCATTTCGCTCGGCGTTGGCGGGTCGCTCATCGCCTCTTCTACGCTTTCCCCCGGTGATTGAACAAATTTGTCGTCGACGTCCCTTTCTCTCTCCGTCACGCTGTAATTTCTTTCTGCCTGTGTCATCGTACGACTAGCGAACTCGAGTACGTATTCGTTGCCATCGATTTCTTGAGTGAGTACCGCTCCCAAGCCGGTATCACTCGCGTCAGTTTGAATCAAGAATCTTGCATTAAAGTTCGGCCTCTGTAATATAGGGGCCGATGCTATTAGTGCTTTCGCATGCTCGAAAGCTGCTTGCTTTGCTTCGAGCCAGTCGTATTTGCGTCCTTTCTTTGTTAACGCGGTTAAAGGCTCAACGATTGTAGCAAAGCTTCTTAAAAATTTTCGGTACCACGACGTCATGCCTAGGAAACATCGTAGCTGCTTTAGGTTACGTGGAGCTGGGTATTTTATGATAGGTTCGATCTTTTCTGGATCGGGCCTAAATCCATTACAATTTACCAAAACACCGAGGTATTCAACGTCGTCGCGTCCGAACATGCTCTTGTCGCGGTTTATGGTTAGTCCCGCGTCTTTTATTCGCTGTAACACTTGTTCGAGGCAACGTAGGTGCTCTTCGAACGTTTCCGTGACGATTATTATATCGTTAAGGTATGCGAATGCGAATGGCTCGAGTTTCGGGCCAATTACGTCGTCTATGAGGCGTTGGAACGTAGCACCTGCGTAGCTGAGACCGAAGGGCATTCTTTTGAATTGGTAAAGTTCTCGTCCTGGAACTGTAAAAGCTGTGATTGGTCTTGATTGTTCTTCCATTGGTATTTGATGGTACGCGTTGCTTATGTCGAGCGTACTAATATAGCGAGATTTCTGCAGTTTTCTCAGTATATCATCCATCCTTGGTAATGGGTATGCGTTTGGTTTTGATACGGCATTGACTTTGCGATAATCTACGCAAATTCTATATTTACCGTTAGATTTCTTAACCATAACGACTGGACTGGACCAGCCGCTTGTTGACGGTTCTATTACATCGTTTTTAAGCATTTCTTCAATTTGTGTAAACATCTCTTCTTCGTTTTTTTTGAAATCGAGAAATATCGTTGTTTTATTGGCTTAGTTGTCCCAACGTCGATGTCGTGTTCGATCCAGTTTGTGCAACCTAGTTGTTCTTTGGTTGAGCCGAGAACTCGTGCGAGTAGGTGCTCAAGTTACTCGCGTTGTTCTTGCTCGATATCTGCGAGACCGATGGACGCAAGTGCGAGAGTGTCTTCTTGTCCGACTCCTGCTACCTCTAATTTAACGGTATTTCCTGACTCTTTTACTAACAATTCGTTCTTGATAGGATCTAATATTGCAACGAAGGCTCGCAAGAAATTCGATCCTACATAGCAATCGTCGTCGAGGTCGAGTAACATCGCTACTCTTATGTCTCTGCGTATGCCGCCGACCTCGAATAGTAAGTATACGTAGCCCGCTACCGAAAGTTTGAAACCTCCCGCGACGCGCGGGTTTTTCGTTTCGGTGGGGATTACCATTCTACCGCACGAGCTTGCTATTTGTAATCCTATTGAATTCATTATGGTGCATGAACAACCTGAATCGTACAATGCACGAATTCGATAATCGTTTATATTTACTTGCAGCCACCATCGCTTTTCGTCATTTTCTTTTTGCGATTGCTGCAAATTTTCTTTGTTTTCAATGTTTCTTTTATCGACGCTCTTCACCTGAGCGTCGTTCACAGCGCTTATATTCTGTTTAGTTATGTTATTATCCGAGGCCTGAGGATTGTGAGGGTTGAGCGCCGCGGCCTCGCTTACGCACTCCCCTTTCCGTTTCCCGCTGGCTTGGTGCAGTCTTTTTCTAAATGGCCTTGGACGTTGCAGTTGAAACATTTCCGTGTTTCCTGTGCTCGATTTGGGTTGTTTGACTGTTTTCTCTCACTTTCGGGTATTTTAGGTTCGCTTTTTACTTGTTTTCTAATAAATGAATCTTTCCGAGGGGGGCTTCTTTTCCCCACCTCTCCTTTTCGGATCGTATTCTTTATTGCTGGTTCTTGTAGTTTCTTGAATGCATTTTCGATGCATTTTGAAATCGACTCCATTAGATTAGTAGTCGTTGTTGCTCCGATTTCTTGCTGCACTGCGGCGACTTGCGGTTTGTTCCTCCGAAAGTTTGCTACTGGCTTATATGCTAGTTCTGGTAGCAATGTCGACTCCGGCGGTGGCGGTGGTCTGAATGCTTTCTCTGCTTCGATTACCGCTTCGGCTTCGACTGCTAGGCTGTGTAGCGATTCGATGCTATTAAATTCGTCACGGCGAATTAATTTTTGTAATTCAGGTAGCATATTTCTATGCAGTAAATCTAGCTGTTGTGTCAATATCGGTTCTGGTTCTTGTTTTTGCAATAAACATACTAGACATGCGATATCATTTTGCACGGGTTCGTCTCGCCCTTGTGTGCGCGCGTTTGCTTCGGCAATTAATTTCTGTTGTCGAAGTCTGTCTGACCCGTACCATCGTCTCGCAGCTTCGCAAAATTCATCCCAAGAGTTCCATTGGTTGCGCCGCATTCTCAACCATACAGCTGCAACACCTGTAAATAGCTCGGTTAATGCAGAGAGTAATTCCGTTTCTGTTAAACGAGATGATTTACTGCATTCCTTTACTCGTGTGATGAAATGATCGATGCTTTGGTTTTTATCGCCATTAAATCGTACGTTCCATCTGCGTACAATTTGTCCGACGTCGCGAGTATTATTTGAACTCAGCGACTGGTTTTGTATATATGTGTGTGAGCGCGCTTTCTCGACATCTGGGCAGCTCTTTCCTCTCCCAGTTTTTGAGCTTTCACGTGCGCTCTAATCTTGATGCGAGCCGTTGTCCTGCGTCGAGTTGGGACTGCTTGCATTCGGGTATTGGCACGTAAACGTGTCTTGAAAGTTCACGTGTGTCCGTTGTTTGTTATTTCGCGGCAGCCTTGTGCTCCAATATACATCTACATTCTGCATCCGTGTGTCCTACCATTCTTTTGTTAAGTCCATGACTTGTAGTTGGAGGGCCTTAACTTGGTTTCATAGGTCCCCCATAAACTTGACTATTTCCGTCGGCATGTCGTACTGTATGTCGTCGTGTGTCTCGAGCGTTATCCACCTGTTTGGGTCTGTTTGCTCGTTTGTTGGTCTGTTTCTTTCTTCGATCGGTTCGCTAACGCCCGTCGATGCCATGTTTACTTGAATTAGCGGGTCTCATGCGAGTATTTCTAAAGGATGCCTTGCCGTGGCTTCGTTTTCTCGTCGGTTTCGACCGATGTGTCAGCGTCTTTTTGTTTATATTCGTCTATAAACGTTTGCCTTAACACGAATCCGTTTTGGCGGGTTGTTTCGTCGTCCGCCTCTTCACCGTGTTTGAAGTCGGTAGCTGTATAGTTACCGAGTAACCACTTCTCTATTCTACTCAGCTGTTCGAGTTTCGTTCCGGACTCGATCAGCTGCATGTATTTAAGTGCTTCTTGGACATTTTTTGAGTTTAAGATCCAGCACCAGTCTTCGAGTGCACGGATGGTTTCGTCGGCCATCTTAAATTACGCCGTTTATCAATTCTATAAACGCTTATTCACAGACAATCGTGCGCTTGAATTATAAGCGTCTAATTGTTGTGTTTACAATATATAATATTAGTGTACCTAACCTGTACACTATTGTCTGTGTTACTCTATTCGCAGAGTACGTATAATTGCGAGTGCGGGCTTCCTATATTACGCGAATTGCCGCTTTGCGATTCGCTTAAACGCCTATACCCTCAGAAAAATTTAAATTTTTGAAGGAGTTATTAGTTTAATGTGAAGGAAAATTTTCCTTCGCTATGAAAATTAAACAGTTTTGATTTCAAATTAAAAAAAAAATTAAATCAAATTTCCGATTTTAATAAATGTTTCTCCTTCAAAAAAAATTATATTTTTCTCACGAAGTCGGTGGCTATTTTATCCAAATTATTATATGAATGATTTTGTGAGTAAAATAAAGAAGAAAACGAGCAGAAAGAAAAAAATACAAAATTAATAAACTCTTATATTAATTTTTCAATAATTGTATTTTAATAAGTTTTGCCAAATTTTTCTCGATAAATTTTTCCTGTTACTTCCTGTTGAATGACTTAATCATCCTTGCATTAACTAAATATTTATTTATTTTGATCATTAATCCTTAAATAAATTTATTTACTAGAGTATTCGATTTAATTAAAATCGAAATCAAAAATACTAAATTTTCACTATTTATTTAATGCAAGAATTTTGTATAACAAATTTGTTAAAAAAAAAGAAAATTTAATAAAATCATTTATCGAGCGAATCAACATGTCCGCTCGCTTTGATAATTAGTTCGATAAGAATAACAGGATTCTTCTGTACCGACTTCGCCTTCCATGTGAACGGATATAAAATAAAATAGAATTTTTAATTTTATTTGCGCTCTCTCTCGCACTTATACAGTCGAATTTTCGGTGCTTGAAAGTCGCACCGAATTACATTTGTTTTCGGCTAGCGCTCGTTCGTAAACAATGCCGCTCTTGTTTACTTGTATCGGCGCGGGCTTTCCTCGTCGCGTGGTCTCTATTTACGAAAGATCGAGAAGTTTCACGTCTGAAATTTTCTTTGTTTGTCTTTTTCTAGACTCGCAAACGCGCCTAAACTAAGTAGAAATTTGGAATATTTGCTTGTATTCTCGGGCTCAGCGCAACGAGACGTCCGTAATCAAAGAACCACTTTCTTTAATCAAAATGCACCTTAGTTATGCGTAACTAGCAAGGTGCAGTTTTTATTTAATTTAAACGAACACGTTGGGCGCCATGTAACGGGGTCTGCCTCTAATTAAGACCGAAATTAGAAGCATGGCCATAGGGGCCACGGGATGGGGTCTCTACCTCTCTCAAAGCGGTCAATGCGGCCAGCGCGTACCGATGTGCTTACCTCGGCCGCACTGTGCAATACCGGTATCTCCATTAAATCGGGCGGCTTTCCCTTGCAGTCCGGGTATGATGACACGGAGAGCACCGCGCTCTCCGTCTTTGTTTCTCGGTCTTACCTTTACCTTAGCCTCCGAGTACGTGAGCTCGTGAAGCTCATTTCTCGGCGTGAGTCTCGCCTCTACAAAGTGGTTTTGGGATATTCCGGATTCAATTGACAACACGACACATACATGCAAAAGTAAATAAACTCAAGTTAAAGAATTAATCATGTTCGATTTATTAAATGAAGTCAAAGTTACAACTAAAGAAAGTTACAAAGGAATGTAATAAGGTGTGCGGTTGTGTCGTATAGACATTACGCGAAGTTCCGATTAGTGTCTCGTATGAAGTCTACCCCTAAGTATTAGAGTTCCCCCCTTACCCCGAGTGTATGTGCGTGTGTACATCGGGAGTGTATTCGGGTACGCCGGTACCCGAATAGCGGAGATCGGGGCAAAGTCAACCGCAGGCGAGGGTCTCGATCCGGTTGACTCCCGATACTTCCGCCCGCGCGAAGTAACATTGTCGCGGCACGAGGCCTGGATGGCCAAATCGTTAATGTAAATTAAAATAAATGTTTTATTTCTTTTTATTTTAATTAATTGAGTGTTTATTTTGTTCTCCCCGCTCCCGCCGACATCCTTTAATTTTTATTTCGTGACGAGGCAAGGAGGATTGTCCGAATCCTCCACACCGATCGTCCCAGCGAACTCGTGTTCCTGGCGACGGCCCGCAGTTCGCGATAACAAAATAATTAATTGTGTGCGCGGTATTGGGCAACGCGGCCCAACGGTTAATTTACGTAATTAAATTAATACGTTGGGCCGCGTTGCCCAATACCGCGCACACAATTACTTATTTTGTTATCGCGAACTGCGGGCCGTCGCCAGGAACACGAGTTCGCTGGGACGTACGGTATGGAGGATTCGGGCGATCCTCCTTGCCTCGACACGATTTGTGAAAATAAAGGATGTCGGCGGGAGCGGGGAGAACAATAAAAGCACTCAGAATTAAAAATAAAAATAAAAGATGCATTTATTTCATCTGATTAACAAGTGGCCATCCAGGCCGTGTGCCGCGACAATGGTCTTTCGCGCGGGCGGAAGTATCGGGAGCCAACCGGATCGAGATCCTCGCCTGCGGTTGATTCCTTCCTGATATCCGCTATTCGGGTACCGGCGTACCCGAACACACTCCCGATGTACACACGCACATACAGTCGGGGTAAGGGGGGAACGCGCGGTAATGTAAGTAGACTTACCGGGGTGCGCCCCGTGGATGGCTCAGCCGATCCGTGTCCCTTTTGTCCTCCTGGGCAACGGATGACGACGTCGGCTGCGGTGATGGAAGGCGGCCCTGTGCCGCGGCGAGTGCCTCGCGAACCGCGTCCGCACTCACTCACAACTTCCCGTTCTTGCTCACACTCACCAAATCACTCGCGGCTCACTCACGAGGATAGTCCGGGTAACCGATGGCTCTGCGCCTCACGCGCCTTATTAGCCGTAAAACTTTCGATCGGTCCGGATAAGCTTGTCCGCCTCGAGCGGCGGATCGGGACGTACTGATTAGGCAGTTGCCTAATTTCGAAAAAGGGATGAGAGTGGGAAACACACACACACTCTTGCGCTCTTGTCCCTACGTACTATTGTGCGCGTAATTGTATACTTGATCGACGTAAACAAATGTCGTCGGTTGGCCTTGACATACGAAAAGCTCCGACGGCTTACAATTCGACAATTTAAATACTCTATTCGTCGTGAATAGATTGTGTGACGATTTCCGTCACAAAGCCCCCCCCCCTAGACTCCACTTCCCTCGGGAAGGCCGAGTCGAAAGAAAGGCACAATCTATCCACGCCTGCGCGCTGTACGCTTCTCTTCTTTTCTTCAATTGGAGGCTGCTTCAATGATTCTTCGTGCTTCGGATGATATTGACGTGGCATACAGTCACGAGGCCTAGCCTTCACTGACTGTTCTCACGTACGCCGATACGTTTTTCCTACCGCGTCACATGGCGACCCGAGGTGGTACATATCTCTTCACATCGGATATGTGTACCTCGGTCCGTTTCCGACTAGACTCTTCTAGTCTCAGAACTACTGGAGATAGTACTTCTTCAACTTCAAAGGGTCTGTCATACTTTGGTGCCAGTTCAGCAGACATGCCTTACGCACCTTAGGTAAGTGTTCGGCAATTTAAATCGTAAGCTTTGAGGACCTGCTTGAGACGTCTTTTAGTTCTGACATATCAGACACCGTAAGACAAATTGGTGGGTATCGTGGTAGATACCTGGCCAATAGTAATCTCTTGCAACGCGTTCGTAAGTTTTTTCAATTCCCATGTGACCCATAGCTGGGTGGAAATGAGAATCTACTAAAACTCGGTTCCTCTGCTCTAAGGGTAGCACAAGACGCCAGCCTTCTTCTCGTTCTGTTACAGAGTCCAAGAGTTTATCACTTGTAAAACGATATAGCATATCATCCTCAATTTTCCACTCCGGAAATTTCTGAGGGCATGAGCGTACATCGTTTAATCTAGCAATATACCATGGGTCTGTAATTACTTCGAACGAGGCAATCTCTTCTTTGTCGGGGTCTGGGTTGACAGCACGAGAAAGCGCGTCCGGGACATAGTGCAAGGCTCCTTTCTTATGCACTATTTCAAAGTCCCATTGCTGCATTTCAAGTATCCATCGTGCCAACCTACCCGACGGCTCCTTGAGATTTTTGAGCCATATGAGAGCACTATGGTCGGTCACAGCCGTAAATCGATAGGCCTCAATGTATGGTCTCAATCTCTTAATAGCCCATATGAGAGCCAAGCATTCTTTTTCCGTTGTCATGTAATTACGTTCAGCGCGATTTAATAATCGGCTGACGTAGACAATCGGATGCTCGAAACCCTCGTCGTCCAGTTGCGTCAACACCGCACCTATTGCTAAGTCACTAGCGTCACTTTGGACGGTAAATGGCTTAGAAAAGTCTGGACGGGCTAGTACAGGCGCTTCAGCTAACGCAACTCTAAGCTGACAGAACGCCTCCTCAAGCTCCTCGCCCCAATCCCAAGCCTGGTCTTTACGCAGCAACTTGGTAAGGGGAGCTTTAATGTCAGCTTCTCGATTAATGAATCGAGAGTACCAGCCTACCATCCCGAGAAAGGATCTCAGCTGTTTGACATTACGAGGAGTAGGGTAATTAAGGACTGGAGCGACTCGTTCCTCGTCAGGCCTCAAGCCGTCCGCGTCCAATTTGTACCCAAGGAACGTTACGCTGGAACAACAGAACTCACACTTCTCTCGATTCACTTCGAGTCCAGCGTCATTCAACGTCCTTAGTACGTATTCGAGCCATTTTAGATGGTCCTCAAAAGTTTCGGTAATGACGATCAAGTCGTCTAAATAACCAAACACATGAGGTTCCACCTTAGGCCCGAAAATTGCATCTATAAGCCGTGCAAATAATAATAGAGATAATTCAAGACACAGAAATTCATTGGCATTAATATCTACGTTATCAGATTCAAAAAGAAACTTAAAAGAAATTGTATTGCGCTCTTAGCAAGCCACACCTCCTCCTTGCATAAAAGCTCTCTTTCCTGCTGCCGATTTAATATTTCTATCATTTCTAATTAATACATAATTTTCAATGTTAAAGAGAGAGGTAGGCTGTCTTGGTGTAAGCTATATCTCAGACAAAGATAAAATATCAATAAATTCCCTCACAAAAAATCTTGAATATCATTAAAATGTTCCTTTAAAGAGTTTACATTAATTTGAGCGACTCTTAAATAGGGATTAGATGAAAGAAGTATAGGTGAATCATTGCTTGGTTGACAACTCGTCTGCACCTTATGTAGTCACTGTAATTTATTTAAATCATATTGAGTAGAAATAATTATAGCATCAGTATGATTATTGCGACCAACATATATTAAACCATTTCTAGACCAAACATTTTTATAATTTAGTTCGCGAGCCCTGGTTTTAGTTTGTACAAGCAATCTGTATATAGCTGGGGGCAACATATTATATAATTTAATTACTGGACCATTTTCGGAAGTGGATTAAGTAGAGATAAGATTCAGATACGTCCCCATATTCGCGTTTCACCTTTAAAACATGTTCCTTGATATCATAAGATTTAAACTTTACAATATAAGAAACAACGTGTATTTATTTAGTTCCTGACGTTTAGTTGAAATTTACGAACCTCAATAATATTGCTCTCAAAACACGACAATTTTAAACAATTTAAAATAGAGACAATCAAATCTCTCGTAGGCAGAGTACAGTTTGCTGGAATCCCAGATACTTTCAATTCAGACCCGAGAGGTACGGAGCATGTACTCATCTCTTCCAACTGAGCCTCAATCCTGTCCATACGAGACGCATTTTCTCCCAAGAGAGATTTCATAGAGTCAAGCTGATTTGATATCTCACTATGATTCTGAGTCATTTTGGTAAAAATCATAGTCATTTTGTCAGAATCAGACATATTTGACCAATCAGCGGGTGTACCCTGAGATAAAGCTTGAGGTAGAGAAGAAGTTGTCTCATGAAGAAACCGAGGAGCATGCCCATTAGAAAAAGAATTGTTGCCGTTAAAAGACATGTCTAATGCTTGTAAATGGCAATTAATAACAGAATTCAAATTCAAATGGCTGTCGATATTATGTGATTTGTCGAAACACTGAGAACGATTTGATAAAGAAGTCGATTTCTCGTTTAGAGTTTCTTGGTATTTATGATCAATGATACGAAATGACCTAACACAACAGTCATCAGATGGTTTCTTCGAAATATAAATAGTAGAGCAACCAGGATGAAAAAATTGATCACAGATAATGCATCTACGACTCTCATTCACAATATTCCTGTTACACCTAGCACAGAACGGTATTTAAATTATTGAAAAATAAAAAGATAAAAAATAAAAAATGTCTAATCTACTGCATACTTCGCTTCTCATAAGAATTTAAGAATGTAAATAGAATCGTAATAATAAATTTAATAACCTGATCCAATTTAAAATTAATTTGGTGTAACATAACGTTGAATTATGTAATAATAATAACGCATTTATACAATGCCTCAAAATAAAACCACTCATACACATTAAACGATTAAAATTGATTCTTCGACATCGTATTTTCATACAATTTAAAATTAAGAATACAAAGGTACCAAACTACATTAATAGTACGCTCACAAAATATAAAAACACCGAAATGTAAAACAAAATATGAATTAACAGTCGCTTAATTAAACTTTTCGATAGAATTTACGATAAAAGAACCAAATGTAAGTGAGTATAAGTTTACATCTAAATATAGATCGTAAATCTAAATATTAATCCGACTTTAGAGTGTAGATTGTCACTTGACTAATTTGATTACAAGAAAATAATTAGATACCAATATTTGAAATTCTATAGATAAACCTTGGTCAACGAATAATTTACAGATGTCAGAAATTTCTGAATTATAAATTATAAATTTACACATTTATAAATTTATAAATTTGCAACGCACACATCAATTTACGCAAAATAAAAATAAGTAGAGTGTATAATTACAGATAATAATATAAAGAAATAGATAAATAAATTAACAGAACATTGCTATATAAAATAAATAGGAGTGTGCGTCTTTCAATTTATCATTATGAACATCCGTCAGAAAGATATATTATACGCTGCACAAGCATACTTATGATCTAGACATAACACAAAAATTGTAAATCGCATATTCAAATAAAGTGTACATAAGTGACAATCTAAGTAAAATTTAAAATAGAAGTATAAATAACAGTAAAGGTAAAATGGTGGAAAAAGTGCAGGTCCTGCACTTTGGCGTGAGCTTGAAGCCGATTCAAAGACCCTTATCTGAAATGCAAGTACTCCAAGGAGTACAATAATCAGGTTTAAAAGCCGAATTATTAAGCAATCAAGAGAAGCTGCTGCGAACACTCACCTGGCAAGAGAGAGAGAGAGAGAGAGAGAGAGAGAGAGAGGTAGAGACAAGGAGTCTCACGCGCGGCCGATCTTGTCGATTCAACGCGGTTCGAGCAGTGACACGAAAGCACTACGATGAGTGGTGTACCACGTTAGGACTTACGTGTTCCTTCCGTGCCCCACAAACATCTGGTACGGTCCAGGTGAGGAAGCGTCCCCCTCTTTCCATTTCGCTCGCGGCTAATCCCGCCCGGTTACCTAGGTTGGTGGTCCGCAGGAGCCATTTCACGAGTGACGGTGTGTGTGACGTAGCTAGCTCCTGCCTAAGAGCTTCCTACTTTAGAGCGAATACTTCACAGCGTGTGATGTAGCCATCGGGTAAAGCAACCGATCGTTCGCGGATCGGTTACTGATTACTCCCGTGTTTACTACGTTTTCATTGTTGTTTTTGCGCTAACCTGGGGGTAGTCGACGGTACGACTTCCCATCAATTGTATTGCATTATCATTACTGACTATTTTGATTCTGCCCCGTTGCTTAATTTACCCGGTTATTTCTTTCCCCGACGAATACCGCCCTCTCCGGCGTATACTCTGGTATTAACATCCAGTTAAGTGCTTTAGCAGTTAGCTTACGTAGAAGCAAAACACAGTTACGCAGTTTTGACATTTGGCAAGTATTGCCAAATCTATGTAACCGACTGCACATAACCTTGCACACACAGCGTGCGTCATGCCAGCGTTGTTTAAGTTATTCATTGTAAAAAAGATACGACGTAGAAACTGAAGATGGTTGCTCAACAAAAGAACGTCGAAAACCAGGTTGATACATGAATCGAGACGCATACCCAAGAGTAAATCGAGCTAAACCTCGATGCAGTAAACCTCAAGTCCATAGGTTCAATGTATAGGAAAGCGGAACGACTTTATTGCTTCGTCGCTGGGCAATCATTCCGCCAAGACACTCGCGGTACACCTCGCGAGGACGATCCGGGTTGATGGTCGATGGATTTTGCGCCTCACACGCCTTATTAGCCGCAAAGAACGATAACACGACACCAAGTTCAAGTAAGGCCTTGACATACCAAAGGCTCCGACGACTTACAATTAAAATGAATTTAAATACTTCATCTGCCGCGAATAGTTGTATGACGATTTCCGTCACAAAGCTTATAGCCATTCTTCGAAGGCTTAACTTCTCCCAAAACTCCCTAAAGTGGGTTAAATATTTTTTATAAAATCGCGAGCAAAGTATTAAAATGTCAGACTATACAAATTCTTCTTGGAAATTAACAACTCACGGAGTTCCTCAGGATTCTGTCCTTGGTCCTCTTCTCTTTGCATCGCCTCTTCTCGCTTTATCACTGTGAGCATAGCATTTACGCTGATGACATCAATATTATATTCGCATGTTATCCAAAGAGGTTAGTGGAGGGCATTAGAAGAATAAATGAAGACATTTCACGAATAAATAAATGAGCCAAAGAACTAAGACTATTATTAAATAACACTAAGATAAAAGCAATTATTTTTGGAACAATAACTAACATCAAGAACGTAGAAATTACAGAGGCAACCAAAATTAAAGTTATAGCTTAGATATTGAATGGTAAAATAGATAAAGTATCTGGATCTAGTTATTGCACAAGATTTATCATGGAAACAACAGGCTAAAATAATTTTAAACAATGTATCTGGAACCTTGCATCAACTGAAATTTGCCAGACACATAATTTACTCCAAAACACACTGAACTCATGTATAAGGTTTGTATGTAGTGTAAGACATGAGCATATCACACCGTACTTGGAACAGTTAAAATGGATGAGGATCAACATACGACGAAAATATTTTTTGTGTTCATTGGTATCCAAAGCCTTAAACACTGTGGAACCAAAGTACGTATCCCAATAGCTTCTACTGCGAGCAGATATGGTAATGTGAGTTCTAAGAATGGACCCATTGGAAATAAAGGAACCTTTCTGCAAGTTGGAATTGAAGAGTAAATCTTTTTTGTAGGAGGGCACTAGAACATGGAATAAGCTCTTGTTGGATATTAGGTCATCTACGACTTTTAACACGTTTATAAGGAAACTGTACCTGCATCTTCTTAAAGCTCATCAATAACTTGGATAAGTGCAAGAAACTGTGCCTGGAAAAACATTAAGATTTCATAGTTTGTAATACTGGTTTAGAACTTATATTTAAAGAAAATATTAAATAAAGTTCCTTCCGGTCCCATACATCAACCGTAAAATAATAAATATTTTTTTCGTCCTTGTAACCCAGTGAACCCACCCAGAGGTGCGGGACCCACTTAAGTCCCGTTGAATTATTATATAGATCCGGATATCCATTCTCTCGCGATAATGAATATTAACCCCATGAAGAGAAAACACCGGTTGATAATATTTTATTACGGGATCTAAGGATAGATCCTGTGTCAACACTAGCCACGAAAGAGAGAGAGAGAGAGAGAGAGAGAGAGAGAGAGAGAGAGAGAGAGAGATTGATTGATTGATTGATTGACGTACTTTTATTTGGCCTTTGGGGTTGAAACCCCGTAGGCACTTGCAATGATTTATACATTTTGAGTATAGAATGAAAAGAATAATATAATATAAAATAACAATAATAATAATAACATAATTTCTTATATAATTTAACAACTTAAAAGCTAAATTGCGCTTTTGCCAGTAAATCAATACATTCAGTGGATAAAAACAGTATAAATAACAATATGAAAATAAAAACAATATAATAAAATAGAGTTAATAAAATAACGTAATATAAAATAAATTAATAGTTACATTAACAGTAATACATTTGTAATAATTAAATAAACAAATAAATACACATAAGACGCCGAGAACAATTATCACAGTACAATATGCTTATCTTCTAGTCGAGGTGAGGGATTTGAGGTGATGTTATGCCCTCATTACACATTCTATTTGCCCAGGCAGTTTGGTCGAGTCCAAACAGGTGATTAAATAATGAACTTTTGAAATGACTGATAGATGATTTGTCGAATGAAAATGGAGGAAGTTCGTTTCTGATTTTAGATGCAGTAATGACAAATGATTGATTCAATGGCTCGATTGATAATTACATGGAGACATATCCACAGATACAGACTGGTCAGGCCTAGGTTGGGTGAACGATTGTGATGAGGAAGAGGAGGTGATGAATGAATTGAATGTAGTTACAAGATTATGACGGTTGAGCTCCCCCAAATTTCGTCTCCCAAATACCTTCACTTGAGACTGCTCGTTATCAATCCGAAAGGTAATACTTATAGCATCGTGTCAAGATATCAAAAAACTCTGTAGGGTAAGCGGCCGATGGCCTGCGATATACCACTGCTAACACCATTGATACTGATTTGCCTGTCAAACATAGAACCAGAAATTCCAGAGCATTCGAAAAGATAGGTTCAGAGTGCATGATGACCCTTACTTTAAAATTTTCGCGAACATAGGCCGCCACACCACCCCCCTCCTTACCCTCACGATCCAATCGATGCAATGTATAGCCCGGCAATCTAGTAATCTCAGAAGAATCGTGACTTGTAAGGAAGGTTTCGGTGATCGCAATGACATCATGAGAGGCTGGATGAACTAGTGCTTCAATAGATGCGAAATGCGATTTGAGGCGATTTACATTTGAATGAAAAATTCGAGAGTGACTTCGATGATTTTAATGGTTTTAATGATTTGGCCCGACCAGCCGTATCTCACTTGATGTGAGGAGAAAGAGGAGGAAAGTTTGGAAAATCAGCTTCCGAGTTAACACGCTTCAACGGTCCATCCCTCACCTCACGCATAAAAACAACTAAGTCTAAAACTATGGGCCTCGCGTAGCCCAGCTCGCTCGATTTACGAATAGCTGCCTGCCATAATTCGAAGACAGGTTTCGACCAAAGAGGCCTAATAAATAAAGCATCTTTAACTCATTAAAAACCTTGATCAAGAGATCGTTGTCGGGTTTCACGGTTTCGTTGGGTAGCCCGGTAATGAGTAGCTCGCATGTGTCCTTTAATGTAGGAGATTGTGACACTGCATTTATGTCCATGCTACCCATTTCCAAACTGCTAACCCGGTTTTCCAGCTTATCTATGCGCACATCTATGGCCGTGAACTTTACCTCGATCTCTTCCTCGATCAAGCTAACCTTCGCTTTCAAGTCTTCGATTTCAGCCTTCACCTTATCCACCTTACCCTCAACACGGTTCACTACCTCTAGAACCGATTTGAAATCGCTCCGTATGTTATCCTGCAAGCTCCGGGTAAACACTTCTGAACACTTTGGCAGAGTGGTCGCCATCGGTACGAAGTCGGTGAGAGTGTCGTGCGCCACCTGATTGGGCATAGCGGGCGGAGCGCCGCGAGTAACCTGCGACGTTGATGGCGACGGAAGCGAGGGTACACGTTTAGCGCAAGATGTGGTAGGAGTAGGCGTGGTCGCCGGCGCGGCACTGTCGGTCGCGATAGACTAGCGCGGTAACCCGGGCGGTGGCGCCCTCATGCCGTTTAAAGCTGGTACTAATGCCTTCGATCGAGTTTTCGCGAGAATACAACAGCGCCGCTCGAACGAGCCCAAGAACCATTTCCCTCCATGCATCTGAAGAGGTACGTCCTCGAAATGGATGCTAAATCCAGCAGCAAATATAATAAGAAAATAATTATCTTGACATCTATAGTCAACCTTTGAAATTACATGCCATATTATTTCCTAGTATCAATCACTTAACTATTTTTCAAATAATGTATAACGGTAAGCGAGTTACCGATCAGGCGAGGAATGCGAAAGCGAAAAGTTATCGTGCTGTGCACGCACGGATGAGAGAGTGCCGTGCGCAATCGCTAGTTGAACCATTTCATTTCGAGCTCTTTTTTAATTCTTATATAAAAATCTGAATTACTTAATTTTTTTTAATTTTCTTTAATTAATTATGATGAAGCGCACTATCTGAGATTTGTTAATAAAGTAATAGAAAGTAATACTAACAGTTTTAATAGTAACCAAATACAATTACTCATGAAAGATTTTAATTTTTAGGATCCATCTATATTTACTGTATTGACGTGTCCGTCGAATAAAACGGGAACAGCAATTGCAGATTTTGTTATTTTTCCACCTCGATGGTCTGTCCAAGATCATACGTTCCGACCACCATACTATCATAGTAAGTAACATATTCATGTATTCAAGTTCATGGGCAATTAGTAAAATTTTAATCTGAATAATTCCAACACGTATATGGTCTATAGATACTTGAATAAGTACATATGGGCTATTTCACAGCAAATGATATGATGAAAATTTTAAATCGCACGAAATTTTGAGAACAAGCTGGAAATATCTTCCAGAAAAAAGAAAAAATATTTTAGGTTCTAAAAATAATTTTACTAACAGTTATTCCATCATAAAAACTGGATACTTTTCAATTTTTAAAAAAAATTGCTATTTTCAAAGCCATTTATCTCAAAATCTATTGATTTTTTTGAAAAAAACATTATATATAACTCTTGTTCAAAATAATCTTCAGAACTTATCTACCCCGATTACAATTCTTAATTTTAAAATTTCGAAGTAATAGGACACCCGGAAATGTTGATTATCGAAAAAGGCGACCACGCCACAATTGATTTTGATATAACACCGCTCAAAAGATCACATTTTTCAAGAGCTTTCGAATGGCGGTAGTTAGATTATTGTCCAAGACCGCTGGTGAAAAAAAATAAAAACATTAATTTTCATGTATTATAAGACATAACATTCACCAGCGATGTTGGACAATAATCTAACTACCGCCATTCGAAAGCTCTTGAAAAATGTGATCTTTTGAGCGGTGTTATATCAAAATCAATTGTGGCGTGGTCGCCTTTTTTGATAATCAATATTTCCGGGTGTCCTATTACTTCGAAATTTTAAAATTAAGAATTGTAACCTGGGTAGATAAGTTCTAAAGTTTATTTTGAACAAGAGTTGTATATAATGTTTTATAATGAATATACTCAGTTCACGTATCTCTCAGCAGCTATAACACAAAATAATTAGACTATGCCTTCAACCAATAAAGACACAAAGAAGCATATAGCTGTGTAAAAGTATTAGTAGCTACATACAAGGATAGGGTTGACAAATGAGTTATGGTAATCATAACATTACCATAACTCTCTACTAATTAAATTCTAAGCTGTTCAATACAATAAACACTCCCCACGGAAGTAGTTTATTGCCTCAGAAGTAGTCAGAAATCCTCGCAGCAAGGTCCAAGCGTAGATATACAGTAGCAGGATATACGCTTACGGACTACGCGCATGGGATGACGGCGACCGACGGAGCATGTAGAGAGCAACATATTATCCGTTCGGTGTGAAAGAGTGCGCACGTGTGACAACCCGGACTAGCCACATTTCCGGAGATTTACCTTAAATGTATCAAGGTGGGTGCATGCCGTTGAAGCTAGTACACATCTTCCTTCTTCCGTGTCGTAAGTGTGCTTCTCTCTTTCCACCCTTGTCCCTTATTCTTGATCTTTGATAGACTATATACGTATGAAAATGTACTTCGTCCTTCATCAGCGATGTGTTTGTTATTATTGTTTATTTATTTTTATATCAATTTATTTCTTATTTGTTTTTACTCATTTTTTGTTTATGATCAAATTGTTAATTGTTATTCTATTTTTTATTTTATTTTCCTTTTGTTTTATTTAATTACTTTTGCTCTTTTATATTGTAATATATTATTATAATGTACTTCTGTAGTGACCACGGAATTGCTACTCCAAGAGGCCCAATAAATTATTTCATTCATTTATTCCCTTGCGAACAGCCGCAGCTCTAATTCAGCCGAGCATTTAAGCATTAACGCCGATTTACGTATTTAATTAATAATAATTCGTAATTAATTACTAATATTTACAATAAATTAGTTATTATTATAAGAATATTAAAGAGAAGAATTATAAGACCTTAACTCACAGCGTAACCGTTGCAATTAAAGAGACTTAAAAAATTTTTTCTCAATAAATTCATAACTGTACAAATTATACTGTAATTGGTAAGTTAGTTAAAAAGGTTTAAAAGGAAATACTGAGAAATAACTTATAACTTTATATTATATATTCAAACCAAACAAGTAGAAAATTAAAGCTACAAAATTTAAATGAGACACAAGATGTTGCAACTTATTTATGCAATAACAATGTGAAATTGACTAACAAATCGAGACTAGTATACTGAAAATCGTCAACGAAACCACTTAGAAATCGAGACTAGTCAACTGGATACCAAGGTAAATCTATTCCAAAATCGAGCACAGTCTGTCTGGAAATTATAACCTATTCACCAGAAGATTGAAGCCAATCCAAATGTAAACCCAAGCCAATGAACTTTGACATTAAGACCAATCAACCCCAAACTCGATACAAATTCGGATTCGGGGCGAATATAATTAGAAATAGAGGTCAATTAATCTAGGAATTATAGGTAAACTCATATAGATATTGAGGATAATCCTCCTAAAAATTGAGTAATTCAGCTGTCTGAATTTTATCTAAAAATCAATTATTCGGGAAATCGAGGTCAATGAATGCTTATACGTTTGAAAATCAAAGAAAATCTACCTTTAAATCAAGATCAATCCAATTGAAAATTGTAATAAATACACATGAATAACAAGGCTAATAAAATTGGAAATTCAGGCAAATCTCTCTAGAAATCGGATTTAATCGACTTTGAAATCGAGACCCACCATAAATCGTGACATAATCCCGATGAAAGAAGGCACACACACCTGGAAATAATGGTTGACTTCCCCGTTTTTTTCTCAGGCAGACGAATTAGCGATCACACAATAAGGAGACGCCTTCACGAAAGGAGTTTGAGATCACGGATTTGTGCTAGAGTGCCTAATTTAGAAGCAGTTCACCGACGAGCTCGTGTAAATTACGCCCGTAATTATCGACATTGGACACCTAGAGAGTGGAAACATGTGTTTTTTACAGATGAATCTCGATTTTGTCTTTTCCGAAACAATGCTAGGATCCGGATTTGGCGTCGTAGACGAGAACGTTTTGCATCAAATCATGTTGATCCAACTCGAGCGTTTGATGGAGGATCCCTTATGGTATGGGGTGAAATATCAATGAACCGTCGATCAAACTTAGTGATTATCCCACCTCCCGGACTAACAGTGGAACGTTACATAAACAAAATTTTACGCCCTCACGTAGTTCCAATGCGTCGGCAAAGGGGCCGTAATTTCATCTTAATGCACGATTGTGCACCTCATACTGCAAGGATAACTCGTACATACTTGGAAGAAAACAACGTAGAGGTATTGCCTCATCCTGCTAATAGCCCCGATCTCAATCCTATAGAGCATGTATGGGACATGATGGGTAGACGATTACGTAACCTAGAGATACCTCCTGCTAACCTCCAAGAACTTGAAAGAATTCTTAATCAAATTTGGCATGAGATATCTCAAAATTCAATAAGGGCATGCATTAATATGCAAGAACGTTTAACAGAGGTAATTCGTCACCGAGGTGGCAATACACGGTATTAAAGGCCTCAGGCGTATACGGTTTGGAGTCAAAAAATACTGCGGAAGTGACGAGTCGCGTGGTCCCTAATGTAAGAAACGGTTCACACAATCGGCCCTTTTCAGGGCCACAATGATGCGTAAGTCCGACCAACAACCTCCTCGCGATACGCATCGGGTAATGCTGATGTTGGCGGTATTTGACTAGAACATAGGAAGATCTTTAAAATGGCATAACTCGATCAAAAAAAGTCGTAGAGGGTCGACTATTTTTTCTAAATACTTGTCAAAAAGTCTACTTTAAGGTGTTATTTGTTGTTTTTTGAAAAAAAATTTTTGGTAATCCAGGTAAACGTGCAATGCATTGTTTAAGAAAAAGAAGTTGGTAGGCCTGATTTAGACATAGCAATGTGGCATTATCTCGCAGCTATTAGGCATTATTTTTTCCTCAAAGTGCACATAATTCCCTACAAAACAAAAAAAATTAACTCAATACGATGAAAATTGACCGAGCTACAAGCATTTAAAAAATGGCAATTTTTCTGTGAAAAATCTTGTTGCGATAATTTTGATGCGGTGTGTAGTTGGTGCAAGTATGGACGTGACAGTATTTAACTTACAAGAAAAGCACTTGACCTCCGAGAAACGGATTTTATTCTAACCCTTGCAAGTCTTTTGTAATATAAGTTATCACTTGCCAATGGCTACTTGTATGAAAGATACTCAATATCTAACAATAATTTCAATGAAAATTACTTCTACGTTGATCGCTTATAACTCAAAAACAAATGTCGATATGAACTCAAACCTAAAACTCAAAGATAGTAGAGTTCAAGCAGATATGGTTTGAAAAAAGAAGCTTAAATTGCTTAATTTAGTGTACAGTTTAAAAGAAAATAAGAAATTAAAGAATTTTAGGCCAAAAGTAAGAAAAAAATTATTATATTATATTTTGGGTAAAATTAATTTAATTTCTTTTTTTTATAACTTTGTTCCAAACAAGCAATCCGAGCTTCTTTTTTTTAAATCATATCTAGTTTAACTCAACTTTCTATTAGTTTATTGTTTGAGTTCCTATCAACATTCGTCTTTGAGTTATAAGCGATCGAAGTGGAAGTAATTTTCATTAAAATTATTGTTAGATGTTGATAACTTTCGTAAAGGTGGCCATTGGCAAGTAATAACTCAGTTTTCTTCATACTTTTCAAGTACTTCCTTTGTTAGTTGACAGAGCGATATTATTTTATCTCACAAACACTATCATAAAGAAAATCTTAATAAAGTTAGAGAATTATTAATAAATATTAATGTTTATAATATATTTTGTTAAGAAATATTGTAATGGTAAGTGATATTCACACACCATTATACGAATTCGGTAGGTAAACACGAGCGCTATATATAGATATAGATATAGCCAACGACTCGAACGGCCGATGCCTGCGCGACAAAAATCGGCAATTCGTGAGAGAGCGGTCGCGCGCGCAAGATGACCGGTACACGAGAGAGATCGCGACGACACGTGTGACGGTTAATATCCCGCTTGATATAGTTTTTTTTCTCCGCGAGTTTTCTGTGTGATATTTTAGTGGTGTTATTTTAATTTACGCACGACGCAAATAACTCGGCAGTTGAGATTTGATCCTGCCTTGCAGAGTGGTCAAGCGATAAAGAGAGAGCGAGAGAGAAGAAGCTAGCTGTTTCTTCTTGTGGGTTTTTTCGTGATTCAAACAATAATTAAAAGTAAGTGGTACCACTTCTCGCGCGAGCGATAATTATTGCGTATTAATTAGTTTTTAACGTGATCGTTTGTATATTTTTAAGAGAGTTAGTTCGCGTACCCCTTTCCCCTCTCGTGTTGAGCCGACGTTTACGACTCAACACTCGTGCGTGCGTTGACCTCAGACGATAATTGTTTTTTGTGTTTAGTTGTTATTACATTTCATTTAATAAATCTGTTAATATTTAATCGCATATTAAATCATGTTGATTTATAGATTTTGAACCGACGCATATAGTTGTTCCACCGTTATCCTACGAGTCATATATAAATATACGGACTCTCGCGAACTCACACTTTATTTTCTTTCCGCGGTTCATTTCAGGAAAGATTATCATTATTTTACCTGTCGTTGTTGGAAATCGAAGTACGATTTCCAAATAACTTTAACGGCAAGTCTGCGGACAGGTAACCGCAGCCGCTACGCGGGAAATATTTATAAACATTATATATATAGTTGCATATTCTGTTTAATCATCGAGTACGAGATACCTAGTCGGCGATACTAGTCAGGTTTGTTCACCACGAACTATTTGGCTATAAGACGGGCAACTCGATAATTTTTCCCCTGGGCAAGCACACCGTTACAATATATAAAATATGGTCTAGATAAAATCAAGTTTAAAAGCAGAAATAATACTAATATTATTTCAAAGAACACGAAAATTGTAAAAAAAAATTTTAAATTAGTTTTCTATACAAACAAAATTTTGATAAATTGTCGGCCATTCTAAAACCTTACAATTTCATTACGATTCTAATTATTGATAAAAATTTGCGTTTATTTATAGAACTAGGAAAAGATTCAACTAATAAATTTGATTGTACAAATGCTGTTTATAAATTTAATTGTAAAGATTATATGACCTCCTATGTCGGGTAAACGAAAAGAACATTAAGGGGATGTCGTATCCGTCAAAATATTGAGAGGAACAAAAAGCTATCTCGGCAGTTGCTTCGAGAAGAACCTATCTCGGCGACGGCTTGAAGAAAGACCTATCTCAAGTCAGATTTTATGTTTTTAAATTTTGTAGTGGTAACACTGCGTAATTTTTATTTGCGGGCTTAAAATGCTGGTAAAAAATTATGAAAAAAATCATGATTTGTTTTTTAGTATTGCACACGCTTTTGACCTGGTAATTAATAAGTATACTATAAAATATATACATAACTAAATATATCAATGTATCTAGTATCGCGCTAAAGTGACTCGCCTCG